>LR551902.1:99691-225980 GCA_900536415.3 Caenorhabditis sp. 38 MB-2015
AGATATTTTGCAAATTTATTCTCACGTTTTTGAGGTTGGACATTTCATTTCCAAAAAAAGGCACCTTTTCTGTGAATTTTCAAAAAAAAAAGCTGAAGAAATTGACTTTTTTTGTTCGATCAAAATAAAAACGTGAACCGACTAGTGAAATTTCCTAATTTTTTGCAACAAAAAGTGGAAATGATCATGTGTATTCTCGCTCTAATGAACATGTCTGCGTCTCCATATCACGTCTTCCCTCTCACTCATTTACCTTTTGACAGGGTGTGGCAGTAGGTTGTTTAAAAACAATGGAACCTACAAGAGTATCAACTAATTTCATTCTTTCGTCAATAACGACATTTCAATTTTTGAATTCTCATAAACTTTTTGAAACAGCAATATTCAATTTATAAATTCGTTTCAATTTTTGTTGATTATCTGACAAGACTATTTTTCCGTTATTCAGGTATAACTGCCATATCTAGGATGAGGATTTTTCAATAACAGTTTTTTTTAATTGAATGATCGTACAGCGAAGTCAGATGGAAAATTCAGAGCCTAAACATTTTTTTTTTCAACAAATCAGGAAAATTATAAAATTTATTTTTTTTAATGTTGCAATAATCCAGAATGAATATATTACTAGGACAAAAATAAAGTTCTAAAACACGAAAACCTAAAAACTAAACAATGTTTTAAAAAAAAATACTGTTTGTCAATTTCCATATAATTTTAGAAACAGAACGCAAATTTCAATGAATAAATTTTAAATGTGGGGTAAAGGGACTCGGCAAGTTGCTCTTAAAAGAAAGAGCACATTTTTTCAAGTAAGACCCTCTAGGCATTTTTTTACCGAAGAGTCTCGTATTCGAAAAATTATCATTTGAAAAAAGAAAATTTCCACGTACAGTAAGTTATACGCTGAAAGTTCCCAAATTTGACTTTGAACTTTTTTTCTCGATTACCAGACTTTTCGATTAAAAAACCCGGTAACTTAAAAAAATGTGCTCTTTCATTTAAGAGCAACTTTTCGAGTCCCTTCATCTCTAACCAACTTTTGAACTTTTTGCTCTAACCAACTTATCTGTTTTTTCAAATCTCTCAAATCCAGTAAAACATATTACAATTTTCTCTGAACACTCATTTTAATGTTTGAAAGCAACTAAATATTTTATTGATTGCTTTCATGCAACAACTTTAATGTATTATTGTCACGTTAACAGTCTGTAATCCCCATTGGTGTCCCAAATCCGCAGTCAATTCAAAATGACACAACGACCATGGGCAATATTGTTTAAACAAAAGTATAGTTTGATACTTCCAATCCATATGACTATTCGTGCAATTGTGTAGTATTGATGCATAAACTCTGTCTGTTCTCGCAAATGGTCTAATTCTAAGAGCTCCTGTTGATCCCCAAAATTGTTTTTTATATGCTCCCAAAGGAACCCTAGTTTCTTTGTATTTTTTAGTTATCGGAGCACCGAAATACCATTGATTACACTCCCTGAAAAATTGGATTTCATACCAGAAGTATGGGCTGGTGTTGTTTTGACAAGATATTTCAAGGTCGAATATGTAACGATCATAAATAAGATCATCGACCTCCTCTTGACAGTTTATTGAGTTGAGAGCAATGATGAATAGAATGAAGATCAACATTGTTAGCAGAAACTAAAATGCGCGAATGGAGAAACATTTCTAAACAAACTTCAGACATTTCAGATGTTTTATGGTTGGCAGTAAAATTTCGGAAAATGTCTATTGAAGTTTTGAACTCTCGAGAAGTTCGAGAAATCAATTTTTGAAATTTTGAATAAGACATGAATGCCGTAATTTCTCAAACAAGCTTGAAAATGTTTTTATTCAAGTAAGAACCAAATTTAAAAAATAGGATTCATTGTGATGTTTTGAAGTTTCAAAAATTTCCTCCAAAGTTTTTATAATTTAGTAAATGGAGTGGTTTTTTGGAGGCCTGAAACAGGGTTGGCCATAAAACTTGAAAAATTGAACGCGATGTTTTCAAAATTCTGGCCTAATGGAAGATGTTTTCAGGATATTCAGGTTCGTTCGCGAAAGTGAAATGGTATTATTCTCAATGACCCTATCAGTTTCCACACATCAATGACGAGTAAATTTTGTGGAAAAAAATATGAGAATTTTTGACAGAAACTATATCATTCGATAGGTTTTTGAACGTTGAAACGTTATCCCGTAATAAACTTTCACGAAATGCGATTCTCTATGCGCAAACTTCAATTTCAAAGTTTCAGTGCAAAAATAAGAAAACCCGTACAAGAAACTTCAAAGGCCCTAACTACAAGGTGATTAAGTATAAAAAGAAAACACTTTACTTTTTATTTTAGTTTTTATTCTATAGAGTTCAATCTCCTGGTCACAATTATGTGTTTCTTATCCTCTACTGATCATTGTGAAAAATCTTCTACCAAATATTGGAATGGAGCGTATAAAAAGATACAATCATCTTTTATAACTTATTCAAAAAATTTTCGGAAGATAAAAAAATAACATGATGATCAGGAGGTCGTGAACCTCTCTTGTGAGGGGGGAAAGTGCTACAACATTTTACCGAAATACACGTTATTAATAAGATTTTGATAATTTTTACAAGCATTCATTTTTTTTTCCGTGTTCTAAAATCAAAGCTGAGGATTGCATACTGAGGATCGTATTTGGCAACAACTGGATATTAGACATTCATCAGCGTCCAAATAACATAATTTTCGTTAGTAATTCTATTTTTTATGATATTGCTTTGTGAGGGGCAATCTTTGACACAAATCCGAATTCAACAACTCTCCTCAATCGGACCATAAAGTAACTTTTTGGAAAAACTTCTAACATACACATGTTCGTGAAAGACATGTTATCGATATCAAGCTCATAAACAGCTGGCACGAAAAAAAAACAGAAAAAACACAATTCAAATGTCATTCAAAATATCACAATTTGATGCATAATTTTATTCCCAATTAAAATTTTATTGATTTACTTTTACATCAACATATTCGAGTCCCCATAGATCTGTCAAATCCACTTGATATTGCATGTTACACGGTATACCAATTATGCAATCTTGATTGAATACTCGTTCAGTTTTTGTTGTTCTCCCATCTTCTGTGCAATTATGATAGAACAACGCAGAAGCACTGTACCCTTGAGAACCTTCTTCATCTCCTTCTACCTGTCCTGTGAATTGTCTTTCATATGTTCCAAATGGAAGTGTTTCATCGTAGACTTGAGTGATCGCTTCATTGAGACTGCAAAAGGTGAAAATGTGAGGACATGTGAACCCTCAAAACTCACACAGCTCTATCATTTTCGTAGAATACGACACTGTACCAGAAGATTGGTTTGTTAGTGATACGGCAAGTTATCTCGATGTCGAATGTGAATCGATCCCAATCGCGACAATTTATTGAGCAGCAAATATGCATATGAAGATGATAAACATTTCCATAACATGTATGAAAAAAATGGAGAGAAATCAAATTCGAAGACATTTTTCAAGTTTTATTGTTGGTAATAAAAGTTCTGAAAATGATATCGAATGTGTGTTTTTAAGTTTTCAATTTCAGTTCCTAATATGTATAAATGTTTTGAAACAGTAATATTTAATTCATGAAATATTTGTAGCAAGGGTTCTGTTTAGACAATTTCTGTCAATATCGTGAGGAGGTCAACGTTAAAAGTGCACTTCCTCTAAAGATCGACACGAACTCAAAAAAAAAATAAAATAACCGAAAAAGACGTCATCGCGAGCTTGATAAGAGTTTGACAAGTAATCAACCATAGTTTGTTATTTCCGATTATACTTTTAATATCCTAAAAATGACAAGTATTTTCTATTGTTTTCGATTTACATCCATTCTGAAGATCTTCTTCGCGTGTTTTTCAAGTTTATGTTAAAATTGAAAAAAAAATATAAAATGTTCTCATGAATTTGTCGAGCTCAACAGGAGACAGAAACATGGAGGTCCAAATGAGTCCACTTCTAGTTTTCTGCCGAGCTCATTTTGACTTAGGCTCGTCAGCGGCTTTCTTAGTTTTTTATTGTTGGAAGAACAGAATTAAAATTCCTTTTCTCAAATTACGTCTGTAGCAGATTTACTATTGTTCAAAATTCAACTGTAGTTTCAATTTTCAGCGGTATTTCCACAACACAATTTGTTGATATATGTAGAAATAAAAATTTACTGGGGGTTTTCTGACACGTACAATAAGATTTTGATATGAAAATGCGCTTAAAATCGCTTTTTGAGAGCGAAGGCTTCACATTATCATTAGAGTGCGTGGTACCGATTGAATTTTCCCTTATGAAGAGTGATTTATTTCTATCATAACTATGACGTATTGTTTTTTAACAAGTCTATTTTTCAAATTAATTTCAAATTTAAATTCACAATGTGAATTTGTGAGTAAAAATCTCCCCGTTTCTACATATTTATATTCAACAAACAATGAAATCGCATGTTCAGTTCTATTTCATAACACATTCTTTTTAAGTGACCTAGTTTGCAATACAATTCTTCATTTAGCACAAGACATTCCAATAATTTATCCAATCACTGAGTCGTGAACTTTCTGATATCCAGAACGATTTGTCAAATCGGCATGATACGTCAATTGACAGAATTGGCCGATTTTGCAAAGTTGCATGAACTGGAATTGCATCTCAACTCTTTTCCCATTTCTCGTACAATCATGGTTGAAAATTGCAGTGACACTGTATCCATCTGATAATATCTCATCGCCATCCATTTTTCCCAAAAATTTTCTTTGGAGTGTCCCACGATAAGCCGTTTCAGCGTGTTTTTGGGTTATCCATTCACCAGCACTGGAAAAATATACTTTATAGGATGTTTTATTTTTTTAACTTTGGAATTCCCGTTCTTTCTGAAAACTGGCCCAACTCACAAAACGGTGTCATTTTCCAAGAATTGAACATCATAATAGAACGTGGCTTTGTTGTTCAAGCGACAAGTTATCTGGAAATCGAACGCAAACTTATCATATTCTTCTGAAAATGGTCTTGCTTCCAAGAAGATGAAAATGTTGAAGAATAGTAGAATCAATATCATTTTTGATACAAACATGTGGGATGTTTTCATCTTAAAAAGAAATTATTGAAATGTGATTGGTTATGACTCTATTTGGAGGCGCGAAATTTTGGTTCGAAGTTTTTGTAGAAGGGAAAAATAAATCGCGAATTTTTGTAACAACGACTTCCGATTAATAAAAACACTGGAACGATAGAAAACTCATGGGAGAAAGTATTTCAAAAAGTAGTTGAATATTCTAAACTTCTAGTCAAAAATTATCATAGTTACACACTATCAAAACTTGTGAAAATTTTTTCAAACTGATCTCGAGATGACTTCAGAACTATGGTAAAAGGAGTTGGCAAGTTGTTCTCAAATGAAAGAGCTCTTTTTTATAGTAAAGCTCTCGAATGATTTTTGACCGAAAAATCTACTTTTCGAAAACTAGTCAAGAATTTAGAATTTTCTTAAAATTTGCACACTCGCTCTTTGAATTTATGTTCGTGCTAAGATTGTTGTGAGATGAGTTATAAATTTTCAAACTTCGAATCATCAAAAAGGTCAGAAAAAAATAATTTCATTTTGAAGAGTGTTTGTGTGTTTTACGAATAATCCCATAACTAACGTGCTCAATTCTAAACAGGGAAAAACAGTCATTTACTTCCCCATAATTAGGCGATATTTCTGTACAAAATTCACTCCATAAGCAGAACTGTATAAACATAAAACTATTGTCATTTTCTTCACTCCCCTTTCCTGGTGAAAAAAACCAGTAAAAAATAGACGATGAGTCAATGTAAAGTTTAAAAAAAAACATTCGTTCGTTGCGAGACCATTTTCAATATATCGAACTTTACTCGTTATTTTGAAATCTTGTTACTAATGAATTCTGAAAAAAAACGAATCTTGCTACTAGTGAATATTTATTTAATTATAAATTTTTGAAAATATTGTTGTTCGACCCAAACACAAACACAATTATGCTCTATTTTTGGTTCAAAATTTACTCTATAAGCATAGCAAGTTAACATATTCCCATTAGATACAACGTTGTTGAGAGACGTTTTTTCTAATTTTTGAAATACAGTGGCACAATTTATAGTCACCGATTCGGCTGATTTTTTTTGTAAAGACACTTCCACGTCTGAATAAGTGTAGAAACATAGTCAAACCGCGAGTTTGAATAGTTTCCTCTCGGGGTGGCTGGCGGTAGACAAAAACTTCAAATAGCCTTATCTCGGCTCTCCGTGAAGATTTTTCAAAAATTAAAAAACCATTTTTTTGCATTTAGTGAGGACTACATTTTTTGTGTTGAGACCAAAATTTCAAACTCGCGGTTTGACTATGTTTCTACACTTATTCAGACGTGGAAGTGTCTTTACAAAAAAAAATCAGCCGAAATTATTTTTTTATTGTGCCACGCATTGTCGTAATTTTTGAGTTTTTACAAATAGTGTCTCTTAATCTCTTAAATGTTTCCTAATAATTTCCTGAGAAAAAAAGCCTACATTTTCTCTCCATACGATCAAAAATGAATATAACGCTTTATTGAAAATAAAAGTCAAGTGTCAACAATTTATCCAATTACTGAGTCGTGAACTTGTTGATATCCAAAACGATTTGTCAAATCGGCGTGATAAGACATTTGACAAAACTGACCAATGTTACACAACTGCATGAATTCAAACTTCATCTCGACTTGTTTCCCATCTCTCGTACAATCATGGTTGAAAATGGCAGTGACACTATATCCAGCCGAGAATAACTCATCCCCATTCATTGCTCCCAAAAATGTTCTGTGCAGGGTTTGATGAGTGGTTGTTTCGGCATGTTTCTGGGTTATCCATTCGTTAGATCTAAAATTCTATTTTGTTCCCAATGGGTCAGGAAATCATGTTGGAATCGGAAGTCTAACTCACATAATCCTGTCATTTTCCATAAATTGAACCTCATAGGACCATGTTGGTTTGTTGTTGAGACGACAGGATATTTGGAAATCGAATGCGAACTTGTCCCATGACCATTGAAATGGATGTGCTTGCAAAGCGATGAAAATGTTGAACAATAGTAGAATCAATATCATTTTTGAAACAAAAATTCGGAGTTTTTTCATTATTTTATAGAGGAAATTAATTAAATGTTATTGGTTATGTCTCATAACGCCTTTTGGATGCGTTAGGAATTTTGATTTGAGGCATTTTAAAGTGGAAAAAAACTATTCGAAATATAAAAAGTCACCAAGATTGCATTCTATAATAGTTCTTTATTTTCACAAAGTTTTGAAACAGTATTTTTTGTGAAAATTTTTGCTAAAATGTACGTAGTTTATATCCAAATATAGGTGATTGGGAAAAAAATACTGTTTAGATTTTGTTTTGTAAGAAGATTCGAAATAAATATGGTAATTACGAAAGAAAGATCAAAATTCATTAGATGAAATTGGCGTACTGTTCCTAAAACTATATAGAAATTTAGCAACAATATTTTATTTTGAAACATTGTTTAGTTTTTAGGTTTTCGTGTTTTAGAACTTTATTTTTGTCCTAGTCATGTATAAGCCTTTCACAGATCGGTAACACGTGCTCTATTGATAATCTATAAGTTTTTTCTCTGAAAATGAAATTTAAGTTGATTTTCAATATCAAATTCGAATTCTACGTGTAAAAATACTCTACAGAACTTTTTTTCATGGTTTCATCATTCCGGGAAGCGTATATTCGAGTAGGAAAAATGAAAATACCGTAGTCCGATGGCAGCGATTTGTGAACGACTATTATTCATTATGAATTATTGCTACCTTTAAAAAAAAATTTATAATTTTTCTGATTTGTTGAAGAAAAATGTTTAGGCTCTGAATTTTCCATCTGACTTCGCTTTACGATCATCTAATTTTTGAACAGATGATTTAAAAAACTTCTACTGAAACAGTAGAAATATGAAAATGCTGTTGAAACATTGTTTTATAATTTTTCTTTTGACACGACAAATAAAATTTCAAGAGCTCCCACGTTTACGCAAAATTAAACAAATAATAAAATTACTGGTTCAATTTTTCACTCGTAAAAATATGACACTAAAAATGAAAAACATGTTTTATTTACATTCGAAGTTTAATATTTGATAAAAATGTATTGCCTAATATGTGTAAAACTAAAAAAAAAACAGCTATTCATCTTTTTTCAGCGTAGAAATCGCGATGCTCAGTTCTTTTTTCCTCGGATTCGGCGACGCAATAATTCAAACACAAATATACTCATATCTCTGTGATGGCTACTCCAACGAATCGTCTCATGCTTTTGCTCTTTTCAAGTTCTATAGTGTAAGTTTTTTGGAAAAATACTCTAACCCAAAGTTAAAATAACTCAGTTTCTAAAAATTATTCAAATCAAACTTAGATAAAAAACTATGGCAACAGTAATAGTCTCAAAACTCCCCAGGACGGTTTTTGGGTTTTTTTTCTGAGAGTTCCGGGTGAGTATGAGGGCCGTAACGAAGCAATCAATAGCAAGAAATGTCAAAAAAGAAATCGTTGACTTTTATGTTGACCAAATCATTCATTTCACCGCCACTTTATGTTTTAACCCGGGAATTGTTATTTATCACTGGTACCCTCGACTCTGACTAAATGAATCAACAGTTGGACTTTTTTTTTAAATTCCGTAACCCTTATACCAAAATGGAACCACCTCATAAAAATAAACTAGAATATAAATATTATTCGTGAAACGTACTCGATCACATGAAACATTTCAGGGCTCATTGTTAGATCAAAATTTGAGAATAGCATTAAGGTTTTTTTTTAAATATTTATTGAATCTTCCTGAACTCTAATCATGACCGTTTCTGAGTTATAAGATATTCAAGAAATAATGAGACTTCAATCAAGAAGGTCCTTTTTCTCAGAAAAACCATACAAAACCCAAATTGAGTCAGATTTTAAAACTTTGTCCTGTTGAGGAATTAATCTTATATTTGCATCTATTGGAGAAGTCGATTGGCATTCTGGAATTCTCAACCCTTCGACTAAAATACTTTCAAAGAAACAGTGATTTTTTTCTAGGGTGCCTCTTCAACTCTCGCATTTTTCCTCTCAAAATCCTTCACCCTACCAAACCACCTTCTTCTCTATTCATTCTTCGCAATTCTCTCCGGTTTCGCAGCAATCCTCGCTCAACGACTATATTTCTACAAAATATCACATTTTCAGCAAGGTATACCATTTCCAGTTCTCTGAAAATTGTTTTTCATTTTTTCAGAGCATATCGAAATATTTACAATCGACGATCGAAAGTGAAATGAAATGTCCATATATTTTTGTTTTGTTTTTTATTGGTTTTAATTGGATTTTTTGTTGTATGTCACAGATTATATTTGAATTTAGAAAAAAACTAAAAACCGGTTATAAAGATCATTTGAGAAGAGGCGTGAAAAAATATTCGAAACCAAATTATTTTTATTTTGTTTTCAAAATGCATTCATTCCCATTCGCAATTATCGATTTCAAACTTTTTTTCAAAATTTCACAGCACAGAAAAAAACTTATTTTGAATAGAGAATAAAATACAGACAGACATCTGTATTATCAATGAAGTTTTTTGGTGTTCTCCGAACATTGAAAACTTTATAGTATTAAAGTGCATGAAAAAATATGAAAACAAGTTGTTAAACGGGGAGTATAAAAGTTTATGTATGTGTGAAACCAAAAAAACATTATTGTTTTTTTTTCTGTTCAAATAACTCTGATTCGTCTGTTTTTGTTAGAATTATCTATTGTTTGTTTTTCTTGTTGTTTGATTTAAAAAAAAATGGGAAAACTATGATTATTGAGATGTTTCAGAGATGCGCATTGACCAAGGAACTTTAAATGTCGTACGCTTCTCGGGGTCATACTTGGTGAACTATTTTGCGTTCATGTCGCAAGGTAAGTCAAAGGGTACTGTAGTTTTCCACTGTTGAACCTGGTCAGATTCATTTCTGACAAGCCAAATTTTTAAAACTTGTAATATTTTTCATTCAAAATTTGGCGCAATCGAGAAAAAACAATGCTCTTCAATTCGTTCGATTTATCAGTTTTTTTTTGTAGTTTATAAAAATTGAGGTAATCTCTGAAACAGTGTGAGCATTTTTTCCAAAACGCACCAATTTCACCAAATTTTTTTCTTGAAAATCAGGAGAATTCGTGAGAATGATCTGATGTGCTCTCGGAGCTCCCATTTTTTTTCAGACTGTCGGATTATTATCAAAATCTTCTTTTGAAAATTTTCTGAGAAATCTCGCGACCAATGTTCCGCTACCGTTTAGAAATTTGAAAAGAAAATTTCAGCAGATAAAAAAAAGAGAGTCTGAAAGAATCAAACTACATAGGTCAAAATAATGCGCGGAAGTTTAAAAGTATGGTTGATTACTGTATTATTCGTTTACTGTTGTTCAATTTTCAAGAATAATTGTGAATTTGAATATTTTCAGAAACAATTTTTCAAATTTCGATACAGTAGCAAAACCTCAACCACGCTTTCAACAATTAAAAAAAGGAATTTACAATATCACTTTATCAATATGATATATATTTTGTATATTGTTTCGTTACCAAGCATGAACCTCGAAACCCGTTTCGCATTTTCAACAATGAAAATCCCCAAAAACCAAATATAGATCAGTGTATCAAACTAAACTCTATTGAACAAAAATCATGTTCAATAGCCGGTTTTATGTCAAAAGTTGTAGTACTTAAAGAATAAGGTTCGTAGATTAGGAAATAGCAAAACGACTAACAAGGGAGGTTCGTAAGCTCTTGAATTCACCTTTTTTCTTAAAATTTATACACTTATAGAAATCGAGTTCCTCATCATCATGATGTATTTTTTATCCGCCGGAAGTTTTTGTAAAAACAAGTGATGAATAATCAAAGTTTTTCCATGATTCATCAAAGTTTTCTATTTTTGATTTCGAACCTTATAAGTGTACGAAGTTCGAGAAAAAGTTGAATCCAAGCGCTCATGAACCTCCTTTGTAAGTATTTCTGTGAAATATATATTATTTACTGGTCTCTTTTTCGAATTTTTTTGTTTGCAAATAACTTTATCAATGATAAGTTATGCAACAGAATGATTGATTGTTTGGCGTTTTATGTAGAATTTTTTTAAGAGAGAACTTTTTATGAAATAAATTACTTTTAAAATCAATGATTTGGTTTAAAAAACCTGTTTGAACAGAGTCCAAAAGTCCAAATTTTGCAACACAGAGGCTGTGACTTGTGTCGCAATAATAGTGTGCTGATCAACATCAAAATTCAAACTACGGTATATCCCATTCGAAAGCCAGTAATCCTTTTGTAAGTCTCTGATTTGTGTCCAACATGAACACTAAACTATAAGTTTTGATCAGGGAACGTTAAAATATAGTGTTTTTGTACCCTTTAGTCACATATTTTTTTTCTTGATAAAAGAACTGTGTACATCAATGGTTTCTTATAACAATTAGTTTGATTATTGTGAATACATGATCACGTGGTTTCACAGATTTTCTAATTCTGGAATTATGTTAAAAATTCG
This sequence comes from Caenorhabditis sp. 38 MB-2015, assembly GCA_900536415.3. Taxonomy (NCBI): domain Eukaryota; kingdom Metazoa; phylum Nematoda; class Chromadorea; order Rhabditida; family Rhabditidae; genus Caenorhabditis; species Caenorhabditis quiockensis. The sequence continues at coordinate 111,288 of LR551902.1, forward strand.
AAACAGCAATAATTGTTATCAATTAGTTTTGTAGTGAAAAAATGAGTAAAACATGAAAACCCTATGAAAGGATACATTATGAACACTTTCCAAATATTTGGACCTTCAAAAAAATCTGCTTCAAGAGTAATGATTTTTTGGGATACGTGAAATTTCTTGAAGAACAGGCTTCTCGGAAAACAGTTTTTGAATATAAACCTTTCAGACTATAGTGAATTGGGAAGGAGATGATCGTTGAGAGACTCCAGAAAAAGTCCTAGCAAGAAACCTCTGAAAAAATAACACACACAAAGTATACCAGTTGGCGTGTCCATTATTGATGTCTGCAATTTCATGATTTTCCAAGCATTTTAAGAAAAAAACGAAAGATAAGATGAGTACTCTCATCAGTTTCTTATGAAACGTCCTGATCCTTGCTGTAAAATGACAAAAAAAAAATCTTTCGAATCAACACAATCATCTCGAAAAACAGTGTTTTGAAAAAAATGTACTTCAAACACACTTGTGGTATGGAAACTTTAGGTACATAATTAAGGATGAATTAAAGGTCCTGTACCCAATTTTTTTTTTGATATTGTTCTCTACACCATTCAATTGGGAATGTTTTTTATGTATGCACAAAAACTTTCAGATTACCAAATTGCGTTTGAGTACTCGATTTTTATGCTCAAAGAGGCCCCAATTCGCTTTCTTCCACTGGGAAACTAAAGTGAATTCGCTTTTTCTTCCCCCTTTTTCGAGGAGGAAGCAAGAACAAACGATGAATAGGAGAGACTCAGACGAGAAAAGAAGACAAAAAAGCGAATTTGGCCTACTTTAAGCTTAAAATTCGAGTACTCCAACGCAATTTGTTAATCTGAAAATTTCTGTGCATACATAAAGAAACATTCAGAATCGAATGGTGTAAAGAACAGTATCGAAAAATAATTGGGTACAGGACCTTTAAGGATACTTTTATTTAAAGTCGCCTAAAACTAAAGTAGTGCATTTGTAGATACGTGAAAACATGTTGAACCTGATAGGAACACTATTTTAATGCTCCGAGAGTTCATTAAATAAAAGAAAACGATACCCTGTACCAAAAGTACATTTTGTAACAAGTTTAAAGTAAACTTAAAGAATACTTTTAAAAACCCAGTTTTAGGCGACTTTAAAGAAAGTCTCCTTAATTCATCCTTAATATAGTACCTAAAGTTTCCTTACCTTAAGTGTGTTGTGTTAGGAGTTTTGAGGTGAAACTGATATTTTTGCTTTTATATAGTTTCTATTATGACCATCAACAATTGATCGAAATGGTCACAAACTGATCCGTTCAACATTTTGAAAAAAGAATTTAATGACTTTTGTGTTGCAATAAAACTAAACTCTATAGGACAAACGTTTGTTGGTTGGTTAATCTTCATGTATGTGATTCGTGGGAAAATTTGAAACCTTAACGAACTTTTTGTCAAAATTACAACTTGGACTTTTGACAAGTTTCTAAAACGTATTTATTGGGGGAAAACTCGAGCCACTGAAACTCAAACCGCTGAGAATACTGATCTCAAAATTCTTAGTGCTCAATGTAGGGTCTACTTTGTGCTCTCAAAACTATATTTTGTTTGATGTACGGGCAGGACATGAAAAATGATAGTAGAACAATTTGACAGAAACTGACCGTGAAAAATCACAACTTCTTTAAAACAATACTCTAACAAAGGAACCATTTTTTGAGATCACCTAAAAATATTTTTCTTGAGCTCATATGAAAACTGTAAATTTTTCAGAAACTTTTTGAGTGATTGCAAAAAAAAGTTCCCTTGTAAGCTAAATTTGGTAGTAATAAAATTGTCACAACCTGTTGGACACTGAAACGTTTTAAAAAACCTACTTATGTATATCATCCGTTTTAAAAATATGGATAAAAAAACCAAAAATTGAATCATCCAAACAGTTTTCAGAAATCTTCAAAAATAAACTTCAACTTTTCCAGAATTTATCCAAGAACCCTTGATGGAAAGCGTATCTAAAACTCATGGTACGGTCGGTCAACACGCTGGATATGATGGTTTTACAATTCTTTGGTTTATCAACGCGGTTGCTTGTTTATTTTGTGGAGTTTTTGTCGAAAAATTAACAGCCAAATGGTCAATGGTTCTCGGAGTAATTATTTATATTTTCTATCAGGCATCTTTCCTACACATCAATCCAATCAGTCTATACTCAATGAGTGTTTTGATGGGCATTGGATCATCTTTACTAGGAGTTGCTCAAGGTAAAGCGTTGGCTGAAAATAGTACGAGTGAAACTGTCGATAGGAACACATCGATAATGTGGACTATTTTTAAAACCGCGTGAGTTTTTTTTCTAAAAAAATGTGGAACTTGATGTTTGTATCAAAAGAACGCGTTATATTGATTCAAATATTGGCTGACATAATTTTTTTTCAGTTTGATCTTCGGTGGAATCTTCCTAACCATAATGTACCGAAACCAAACATTAACCGAGTCTATTGATAATGGTGATGTAAAATGAATCCCAAATTCAGCTTTCCTAAAAAAGTTTATGTTCCAGTACGCAATCATGTGTTATGCGTTTATTGGTATCAATATAGTCGGAGCTGTGAATTTGGCATTGTTACCTCAGCCAGTTTATCGAGTGGAAAAGAAACAGCAGACAACTTGTCAAGTACTTGGTGCTACCTTTAAACTGATGTGCACCAAGAAAATGTTCTTCATGATTTTCATTTTCTTTTATTTGGGAATTGCCAGAGCGTTTTGGGTTTGTGAGTAATGGGCAACGATTAGTCAAAACTACAGGGATGGGAAAGTACGATACGCAGAGATCAGACCAATTCTTTTAAAAACCCTTTTGAAGTGAACAATTTCTCTGGTTTTCGGAGAAACGAACGAAAGTCAAGGGATCAAGTTCGCTTCATAGAACATCAGACGGTCTAAAAAATGTTTCGTTTATATTTAAAGCAACACCTGAAGCTAAAAATCGATACCGAAAAATCGACAAAATCTATTGTAAATTGAAGTTAACACTGTCAAAATTAGGATCTCAAAATATGAAATCACAATATTTTAAGCGAAGTTAGTTTCAGCCATTCGAATCTCACATGGGAAATCAGATTTGAATTACCTCCTCAACACACGTTTTAAAAATATGAAATTTTTTATTTTTTACGTGAACTTTTTTCTCGTTGTCTACGGGATTTCTCTACACATTTTCAAATAAAAAGTCGTCAATTAAAATGTATGTGGCCAGAGTGTTGACACACTTTGAGCTGATTGTGCTGAGAACAATTTTCAAAACGATTTTCGCCGTTTTTCGTTTTGACCGAAACTTGGTTATTTTTTAACTTTTCGTAATCATTTTTTTGTCCGTAATAGAGAACACGTCATACTTTTAGTATTTGTTATCGTTGATCATTAATACAGACATGCATTTTAGCTTACGGGGTTGCTTTAAAATTATTTAGCAAGTTTCATATTGAAGTTCTTGAAACAGTGAATTTTCAAAGTTCTTTTTTTTTTGATCAACCAATTTTTACCACGAGGACAGAAAAAACATCATAAAAAAGTTCGTAGATTCACGAGATTTTTAATGATCTTTTGATCTTCAATGACATCATTCAAAACGTTTTTTGAACAGATCATCATCCATTTGTTTTGCAAATAACTTACCTGTATATTGATAACTGTATATGCAAAAAATGACCAAAAAACTTGGATAAACAAAAGTGTGATTCTTGCTTTAATGTGAATTTGTAAGTAGCAAAAAACTTGTGAAATCTTTCAACTGAATCGCACGTGAATTCATCCCGAAAATCCAGTAACGTGGGTTTCTGACTATCAAAACATATGACACGTTGCTGTTTGTATATATTCACATTATTTTAGCATTGTACCCAGCATGCATAAAATTCACCACCCGCCTTGGTGGAAACACAACCCAATGGCTTGCCATCAGCTGTTTAGCAACTGGAATCGGGCAAGTGTTAGCCAGTATAGTTTTGTCATTACTTGGAACACGTGCCAAAGTGATTGGACGTGAATACATTTACATGCTTGGAACTATTATTCATATCATCGTTTATGTTATGATTTGTTTGTTTTTCCCATCTGATGCTCATAAAGAGACTACCAATAAGGTATCAGTTTTTGAGCCAAAGTTAGTCTTTTTGGTATAGGAGAGAGACTTATCGAATATTTATAGCAAATACGTGGCAATTGTGTCTTCTGGATTCCTTGGATTTGGTGACGCTATTCTTCAAATTGAGATGCAAACCTTCATTGTTGAAGGTTGGCCAATGGAATCATCACATGCGTTTGCAATATTCAAATGTTTCGGGGTAAGAAAACTGGGGGCTTAAAATTGGGAAGCGGTTTTTTATTCAAATTCACAGTTTTTGCCCTTCCCAAAATTGTTATAAGAGGCGTAGAAGGCGAAAGTTCTAGTTCAAAAGTTCAAAAGTTTGTAGTGAACAGTGAAAAACGGCTTTGATGAATAAAACCTAATTAGAAGGTAATTGAAAATGAAAAATAATTGACCAGAAATCTCGACTCTGATTTAGTTCTCTTGAACCAAAACGATTTGTCGTAATTTTTTTTAGTGTTGATCGTTCAATTTTGAATCTCTTTACTTTGTACTGAACTACAGGGTGACCGTGAAGTACCCGGACAAAAGTTGTTTAAATTTTTTTAAACATAGTTTAAAATACGTAAAAAGGTGTGAGGATTCGTTTAAAAATAAAAGCTAGCACTCATCTCTCGTCCTTCTAGGAGAAAAATGAATTTTAAGCTCTAAACAAGGTGTTTTCTATACTTCAAAAAAATCATTATTTTTTGGCCTCAACATAAAAAATGTAGTCCTCAAAAAATTCAGGAAAATGGTTATTTAATTTTCGAAAAATGTTCACGGAGAGCCGAGTTATGGTCATTTGAATTTTTCGTCGATCGCCATTCACCCCGAGGGTGAAAATTTAAAAATCGCGGTTTCACTATGTTTCTACATCTATTCATACGCGGAAGTATCTTTACAAAAAAAAATCAGCCGAATCGGTGACTAAAAATTTTTTATTGTGCCGTGGTATTTTGAAAATTAGAAAAAACTTCTCTTAAGTCTTCCAACATGACGGACCTCTAAGTGACAATAGCAAAATCAAAAATATGCAGTGAAAGACTGATTTTCCCAATTTCACTTATACGGACTAACGCTCTGAGAACTCTTGGAGATGGAATCATCTTGACTTCTCCGTTTGTATTATTTTTCCCAATAGTGTATTCTTCAACAACCAATCAAATCAAATGTCTTTCGAATGGATTTTGAACAAGTATCGGGACGATTTGTCTCTTGGAGACCTGCGTGACTTTGTACGCCACAGTGAAAAAAAAAGTATTTTTTCTTCAGAAAAAATTAGTTACGGACTTTTCCAAAATAAAAAACATGTTTCTGCAAAAATGGGAGGAGAATGTCGCGTCTGAAAATGGCAATGGTCCGCACACTAAATGTGCGCTTTTGCCGCACAGTTTTCGGGAGAATATTTTCAAAAATTTTAAAATATTTCGTGATATTATTGGCTAAATATCCGCAAACTCGTTGATTTGGTGTGGAAAATGAAGAATATATTCCGATTTATAACCAATACACTGATATCTTTCTCTGAAACTGTTCAGATTACACATAAAACGTTATTTTTCCATTTTTTTGCCAAATTTTGTGAAAAATGGAATATTCTTTCTGTAAGGTCGTAAAATGTGCCAGTTTATGTTATGTCAGTCTCTCCCACTTCCCACGACTTCTTTTTGCCTGTTAGTCTTATTTACACTCATCTGGAACAAAAAAAACAAAAAAAAGTCATTTTTGAATTTCGCGCAATTGTGTGCAAACACCGCCTTAAAAAACCGCGGTAAAAAAAGATACTTTTTTTTTGCCTGTGATTTGTTCTTGTTTATTTGAAGAGTCCCAGGGCTGTAAAATCGGAACGAGTGGGTCACCATGAATGATACCTGAATTGATTCAAAGCTTATGTATCGAATGAAATTTCTGTGAACTGACAACGTGTTTCGGGATCTCGTTCATGACTTATGTTCAATAACTTTTGTCCGGGTAATTCGCGGTCACCCTGTATGTTAATTTTGCTGGAAGTGATGAAATTTTTATGTTTTTTTTTTCTCAAACTTTTTAAATTTAAACTATCTAGAAATTTTCAGGACAAGAAGGTACTCTATATTCAGTCACTCGTGAACTCGCAGTTCCGTTCTGCTAACTCTCTAAAGAATTTTCAACCAAATTTTGTTTTCTTAATCAACTTCGAAACGGAAAAATCGGTTTCACAAAAATTGATTACTGATCAGTGTCCAGAAAAATTTATTGAATGAAATCTTCAAATCTCCACATCTTCAAATCTCCACATTTTTTCTAGATCATTTCCTTGTCCGATAAAAAAAATCATAGTTTAGGGCTTGGCCACTGGATTGGTATTCCTTGCAGCAAAATGGTTCAGTATCCCAACAAATATGATTTTCAACGCAGTTTTAGCTATTGTGTCAACAATTGCAGCATTCATTGTGCAGAGAAAATATTTCACAGATTTCAAAAAAGGTGAAACTTTGAGAATTTATTTATAAGTTTCTTACAGTACGTTTTTCAGATAATTTGGCCGGTGTTGAAATACGTATCGACGATGATGGGTCGACAATAAAACAAAAAAAATAATTCGCATATTTCTGCAGATTTTGTTTTGTTTTTAAGTACAAAAAATTTGAAAATACAATAAATTATTGACTTTTCGAAAAAAAATTTGTCATATTTTATATTGTACGAGTAGCGAATTGCTCTTTACATGTTTAGGTTTTCGGTTTAGGGTTCCGAAAGTAAAGGTCTATGTGCTATTATACCAGACCAATGTTATTCAAAAGGTTTTTGGTATACTACTATGGGGTAACTTATCAAAACAATCTAGAAGATTAGCTTTGTAATAAATTAAAAACTACAGTACTTTAAGCAAAGCTTTCTTTTTCATCACAAATAAAAGATTGAACAACTGACACAAAAAAATAATAATAAAAAGAAAAAATGGTAAGTGATTTTTTTTTTTGATTTCCTGACTATTTCATAGGTCACGCTATTTTTTGTACAAAAATTTCCTTGTCAATCCACTCTTCATTCTCTAGCAGTCATCCTCTGTCTTCTCTTCCAGATTTTCCTACATCTCATATCCATCAAAGGCTCACCACGAACTTCTCAATCTCATTGATTGTCATCACTTTTTTTTCACTTTGATCACTTTGCTCTTTACTCTTTGCTATTCGAAATTTTTACTGTTCTAGTATGTTTTTAAATATCTCACAATGTTAAAAAACCGTTTTATTTTCAGTTCAATCTCCTAACTTTTCGAAAGCATATTCGAAAATATATTTCGTTTTTCCCTGTTTCAATGGCGATGTGTATGCATGGAAGCATAATTAATTGAACTCAAACTGGCTTATCCAGATTTAAAAAAAGGTCACTGCGTCTTCAAATATTCGACTTATCTTCCATACAAATTTGGGATAATTTTTACATCATTTCAAACCTCAAGTTATAGCTCGTTTGTGGTGTGTATCATAGTTTCACCTTCTCTGAATTTTCTTGAACAACGTGAGAACCTGTGACCGAGTAGAAACCCTATGTTGAAAATTTCTAATATTGATTCAGTTTCCTGGTCTTCAAGAGTTACTTCTGTGAATGTGGTCTCCTGAAATTCACAAAAAAAATCATTCTCATATTTTTAGCGTGACGTATTCAGTCACTTCTCAAATTGGAACTCTCAGATACTCGTTTCAACAAAAATTTATTTTATTACGTGAATATATCATATTAATTATTTTCCTGCGTGTATTTACATAAAAATGCGTGAACCTTGTGCTCTTTGTGACATCGATAACATAATTCACTAAACTTCCGACAATCTTGAATTGGATGACCCTTTTCCAAGCACGAGAAGCACATTTTCAAGGCAATCGCCCTTTCCTTTCTTGTCTCTGGGGTGGTGTATACCGGGCAACTTTCGAACTGATGACAACCGAACATTGAACAGAATTTGCAGAATTCTAGTTCGGTCCACCTCCTCTGTTTCGTGTATAGTTTCTCGTTCTGAATATTTTCTTTACACATTGTTACTCTTGCTATTCGATGTATCTTGTACATAAGTTCTTTCATCTTACAGCACGGACTTAGTCGTTGAGCCAGTCGGATGGGAAGTTTCTTTCGAAACGCATCCACTAGAAAATTGCCAGTTGTATTGAGCTTTTTAAATAATCTAGTAGCTATAGCCCAGAATTCATATAGTTCCCATGAATTTGTTGAATAACGAATACTAGGTAATTCAGCAAGCATGAGTTGTTGATGAATTTTCAACCAAGTTTCTAATTTATCAAACGATTCATCAACTGTCGATGGAAGGAAATTGATATATTTTCGAGCTATTCCAGTTAGACACATTTTCAAAACATTCATTTTTCTAGCTTCATCCATTTTATGCTTCCCAATTAACAAGAAGAATTTATCTTTGAAATCGTCAAACATCTCCGTATTTCCATCAAATTTGGGTAGATCAGCATTCGACACGAAACATAACCATTCATATTCTGTGAATCGAGGATCATAGTTATAAATATCAATAATCGGAAATCCGAAATATTTAGACATTTTTAAAATAAGAATACGTGTACTAGTCGATTGTGAAAAATAAGGAATGTTTGCCTTTTATTCATATAATTTGAGGTGGTCATTTTTTATGTTAATTCTAATTTTTTCATGTGATAGTTTAGTTTTTTTTTCGATTTCGTAAGAAAAGAGGCATGGTTGAGAACTGTTATTTGTCTTTTCATGTTTCATTATAAAAATGTACAATTTCTTTCCATTTTCACAAATTTTCCCATCATCGGTCGATCATACGATCGAAACTAAAATGCTAATGTGCATTTCCAATCTTTGTTGCAAACATTATATATTTCACTTATAAGTTCACGTTCTTATCGTGATCAGACAGAAATGATCCGATGAAGTCTGTGTCTTTCCTCACAATCAGACCTTTCAACTCACCTCTTATATTTTTTGAGCCACCATAATGTGAGCTAGAGCACACGATTGAACAAGGATTTTTTGAAACTACACTTTTAAATTGCACAAATTACATTAACTCTACTATTTTGAAGGAATACCAAAAAATTGGAACACTTCTGAGTTAGACATTTACTTCGATATCTTTGCAATCAAGCAATTCGACCCGAATTGTTGAATTTCAGGATATCGTTAACTTTCCCCACTTTTCCTTTCTGATCCATTGTGAATTTCAGGGTTGCGCAAGCGATGTCACAGCTGGTGTTCGTGCTCACTGATTTTTATGCTCCACTTTAATGAGAACTTGTGACAATCACGCTGTTTCTGATTATGAAACGATGTACCACGAAGAATCGAGAAGTCCGGAACAAATTAGGCGAGTCCGTAAAATAACTAAAAAGGATAAGTGTGCTCGAATATGCCATGCAAACAAATGGAGAATCATGTGAAGAGACATGCGCGAAAGCAAATTCAAAAATGTTGTACGGAAAGAATGATAGAGAAAAACCTCGTAAAAAGCAATTAATCAAGTGGGTATTTTCAGTTTTGAATTATTGTTCTCATATTTTTCAACGTCATTTTCAGAAGAGATACTTGGTTGTAGTGGTTGTGAACACACCTTCCAGGTTTAACACTAAAAATAGAATCGATGTTGCATCATCGGATCGAAAGATAGTGAAGATCGGATAATCTTTGTTGCAAAAATGATTAATAGTTTTGAGATGTTTGAATAATTGCATTATTTCGCATTTTTATTCGATTTATTGAATAACACTTTCACGTTTATGGGAAGAATTGAACCTGGAAAACATACCCAATTTCAGTTTTTCTGCAAAAATTTGCGAAATATTTATTTTTTTTGAAAAAAACCTTTCTGTGTGTCAACACAGCGACGCATTATTACGCAACACACATTTTAACGAACGACTATTTCACTCGGTTGACTTTCAGACTTTTTTCACCTCCGCGCGAAAATTTGTATATTTTGAGAACATGAGTGCGCGCGCACAAATTTTGGTGCCAAAAGTGAGTTTATTTTTTGTCATTTTGATCAGCTGTCATGGAACGGATTCAGGAGGAGGGCGACGAAGAGAATCGAAAATGCAAAGAATGCATTCAGTTGCTACATGCGGCTGGATATTATCGAGCAAGAGTCGAGTCAATTCCAATATTTGATCGAGTAGTTGGTGGGATTGTTTGGTGTATTTCAAAGTGTGATTTCAAGGTAGATGTAAATATTTTATATCAAGAGAATATGTCATACAAAAGAAAAATGTGAGATTTTGAATGTTCTGGTTATCTGACCATTAATCATTTTTTCAGACCAATATCAGAAGCTTTATCGGCGGCTCTAGTAAAGCTGAAATGTCCTCATACTCTTGCTCCTCATGAAGTTATCGGTCTAGACTACGCGCGTGTTTTTCAAGTCATCCAATGGCTTGTCCAAACATCGCTTGATGTAGATACCAAGGACAGTCTCAAAACATTTTCGAACTGGTTTTCAGCCTTTTCCGGTTCACAAGTAGAAGAAGCAAGACATGAATTCCGATTCCTTGTCAGAAATATGCACAACAGTTCGGATGTTAGCAGAAAGTTCAAGCGACCTAATAATATGACAGATCTCGAATTAGAAGAGGATGTGAGGTGTACAATCAGAGAGTATACACAAAAAGGTGCTTCAAGGTAAGTCACGTTCACTTCAATAATATTCCTTCATTTCATTTCCTAATTTTGCAGCAGGCGAGAAGAAGCGGATTCAGACGATGATCCTCAAGGAGACACAGATTCAATTGAAAACCTCACAAAAATTTCATTACAACGGTTTCAAATCATATTGGAAGAGGCGAATCTGAGCGAAGGTAACCGAAAGAAAATGGAAGTGATTCGGATGACTGGACATCTCACTGCACAATTAGAAAATCTCGCCGGGAAAATTGAACATTCGGCAATGTTATTCATGAAAGAAAAGCTCGAAAATGAAGAAATGTCGTTCAAATGGAAAAAAGTCGAAACAACGCTTGCTGAAAGTTCTGGCGGGTGAGAAGATGTATAATAAATGAGTAAGAATTAAAACATCAGATCTGCATTTTTTTTTAATTTACATGCAACTAAAAAACATTCATTTATAATGGGTCTATGTGGAAGAAAAAATTTGCTGTTTTCTGCATAGTAAATAGGCTTGTAACACTTCGTGAAATTTTTTTCTGCAGAGACCCATAAAAAATCATGAATTTCTTTTCAGCGACGATCATCGAATGAAGGACTTGATGAATTCGTATTATGAAACAAAAAACAAATCGACAATACTCCACACCATATTATATCAGAATTTTGAAGAACTTCAAAATAGAATACGAATGGCCAGACTGAATTTGGACGAAAACGGGGTGAGTTTTTCATTAAACTCGATAATGATTCACAATCAAAGGATAACAATTCTTGGAGTAAAAAACTAAATCAGTTTATAATTAGTCCAATTGTTACTAAATCAAAAAATTGATCTAAAAAAAATTGAGTTCGACTGTAACATTTCATAAATTTTATCAAAAGTTCCTGGAGTGCCGAAAGTTCTTTTGCAGCACTAATTTCTGTAAAAGTCTCGCAAATAGACCAATCTAAATTTTAGAGAAAAACTTGTGTGAAATAGAAGAACACTTCGCCAACGATAAAATTATTTCTAAAAAATCTGGATTTTCCAAGTCATAGATCTTGTTAAATTACACATTCATATTCCTAATTTTTCCAGAAACCAAAACCGTACGATGTTTCTGCACGTGACGCCATCGATGAACTCGAAAGAGTGAAAGAAGAACGACGGGAATCGGCAAGGGAAGTATGTCGTTTACAAGAAGCACTTGATCGATCACTCACTAATACAATTCGAACGCAATATATTCATCGAGAACTAGAACGAGCAACTGACACTTTGCAAATGAACATGCAAGCAAAACAAGCTGTTAGTGAGCACAATCTAACGCACGATATTTTAAATATTACGACTCGGATTCAGTTATTGAATGATCAAATCGATGAAAGTCTTCGAAATGAGTGAGTAGTTTTCAGTATTCATAGAAAATCATAAAATAAACACAATTCCAGCCTTCTTGATGCGAAAAAATACAATTTTCTTCTCAAAATTTTACACGATTCAAAATCCAAATTAGAAGATTATCATCAAAAGGGAATAATTGTTCTAAATAAGTTGGAATCTGAGAAGAAGATAGTTGAAAAAAGAAAAAGGAAACTCACTAAGAAACATCGAGAAACGCAAGGAAAAGCTGATTATCTGAATAGGGTAAGCTGTTTTAATAACGCTTCACTAGATGGACGAGATACGGGTCCTTTATTTCAAAAAAAAAAAACATGATTGGTCATTTTAACTTTCTAATCCTCTCTCAAACACATTTGCAAGCCAACAATGCAAAGGTTTTTTTTGGGAAAAATTGCTGATCTCCGAAAAACACCCAGACAAGTGAGCTGCTATTCTCTGAGGTTTCGATTTTTTATAAAATATATGAGAAGTTTCTAAATGAGCATCAATTTCAAAATCACATACGAAAGTTCATTTCATGAGATTCGTATTTTTAACTATTTTATCTGTTTTTCCAGTTTTTCTAGCAAAAGTACACTTAAGATTTGTCCAATGAGGATAAAGTACATTTTCACATAGACCGAAAAGTACTATAAACTTGATGCGTGTTGCTACGGATTTTCAATAATTATCAAACTATTATTTCGAAACTATTACTTAATATATTTCCATCGAATTCATATTCAAACTCTATGATCCATATACTCTCTATAAAATTTCAAGGCCAGAAGTTAAGCATCTGACCAATTCATGTTCTCAACCGGCATCCCCTAATTATAATTCCCTTTTCGAGATTTTCTTCTCACAATCCGCCCTCTCATTTTATTTCCAAAACGGCAAGCGGATTAGTAATAATACACTCCGTTTGTGCTTAACCTAGTTTGTTGTCTAGAAAAGTTGAGTTTTCTTTTACTTCTCGAGTTCTATTATAAAATAAGTCTCTTGCGAATTACATGTGCTTGTTTATTACAGCTGATTTTATCATTTCTTATTGTTAGTCAATTTTTCTGGTTATTATTCTGAAATAATAACATTTAAAGTAAAAAATTGAAGTTTCAGCCATAAGTTTGTTTAGCAAAAATTGGTACGAAGTATTTTATTTATTTCTGCAATCTCTAAATCCAACTTTCTTTTGTTGCCAAATTTCGAAATATTCATGAAAGTAGTCGAAGGTGCTCATTTGCAAAAACTCTAGAATCGAAAGTTCACATAATTGCGATTTCAAATCACAACAATTTGGCTGATTTCTAGTTTTTCTGACTTCAAAATTTTTTTTAGATTCCACCATGTTAAATTCCTAAACTATAATCAGAAATATGTTTTTCGATCGCTTGGTCATTTGATCAGAAAATGACATAGACCTAGGTTTTTTGGTACTACTTTGATGATTTTATCAAACGACATTTTTTGTCTTGGAGATATTTTATTGCTAAATTTATTCGGAGATTACTAGTTTTCACAACTAGGCAGCCAGTTTTTGGTATTATTTTGATGATTTTAACCTACGGTAGTTATTAATCATGATTTCTTAATTCAAATATTGTACAAATCAGAAGATGATTTCTATAGACATACTGTTACTATTCTAAAACTAAAAAAGTTCCGTTTTACTTCCGTTTTAACGTATTATCTAAAATAATCCTCACGGAGTTTCGGATTTTTTTGTAATTTTCAAACTGAAAATCGGAAGGAGGAAGTAATCTTGGTTGAATTCTCAATGGGAATCATATATTATTTTTTAAATATTCATACAAAAATAATTTCTTCAGATTCTTAGTCTTTTGGTTAGAACATTTCAGACACCCAGGGTTTTTAGTACTATTTTGATGATAGCAACCAATTAAAAATTTTTTCATGATCTTTCTGTTCTGGTTAACCACTATACTATTTTAATTCGGAAATCACAATCTCTCATAAGTTATCAATTCAGACTTCAGTTTTTTTTTCAATTGTAAATTTTAAAGTCTAGAAAAAAAACCAGGTGATATCCAATAAGTTTTCATAGAATGATAGATTTTTGCTTAATGCACGAGTCAACATGTGATTTTTTTTTTGAATATAAGAAAATCCCGCTTGAGACTTGAAATACTGTTTCATAATTGTTCTTTATAATGGGACTCTTTGTTGTTTGCTCGGTGGTGTTTTTGACAACTTTACCTGACCAGTGAACGACTAATCCACAATCAGTCGATTTAGTCGATCGACTGATCGTTGCTCAGTCGCTTGCAAGTCAAGTAAATCTATCACACAGGATCGTAACATAAATTCGCTTTGTTTGCTCAATTTTTTGATTTCATACCAGTTGTTAGTCATAAACTACGTAGTAGCCTAATCAAAAAAACACCACCTGAACAAAAATTATACGAAGAGCATGATTTGCTCATAAAGTCCAAACTTCACATATATTTTCAACATAAAATTCCCCAGAGAAGTTTCTCGTGAATCATCCCAGTTTCCATTGTCCCTTCAGCCTCAAACCCATCTACACAATTATGACCCCGAAACGTCAATTTCATTGCAGATGGTCGATGTGAATAATCGTTTGCAAATGTTTAAAGACGCCTTAGACAGAGCCGCGATTCAAGTGGCATAATTTTTTCTCATCTTTCACCATTCCATTTTGTCAAACGTGTATTTTTTATTTATTTATTCAGTTATTTGTAAACGACGAATTACGAAAAATATAATTTTTTCATTTCTCTGAAAGTTTTGATTTATTTTTGCACCTGGCCGTTGATCTTTTTTTCTGCTCGAATTCGTCTGAAATGTTGGTATTTTTTGCAGATAGAAAATGGATATTATGGAGGATGATACGAGCACCGATATTGCCAGTGTTCAATCGGTAAGTTTTGATTGAGGGAGTTGTACCATTGTGAAAAAGTGAATTGAAGAATCGGAAATCACCAGGAGATAAAATTGTCTGTAGGTACTACAAGGTAAATGGGCTGAAAAAACTGAACTGCAGTGCAAAAGTCGCTTTCTTTATCAATCTAAATACCATGAAAGTTCAAGTATAATTTGGAACTTCAGAAATCAAAATTGTTTGACTCCAAACGTAAAAAAAAACGAAATGGCTCAAAGATTTTGGATACATCGAACAAATGTGTTCCTCACTTGGACCCTAATTTTATCCAGAGAAACGGATTTTGGTCGAGCCACAGGCTTTGTAAACAATAAAACTAACAAGTTAGGAACATTTTGAAATTTTGAGCGATATTGAAAAGCCCCTACTCAAAGAAAAAAAACACTCAAATGAAATCCCAAAAGTCAAGCTTCTCAGTCACAAAAATTCATTAGAACTATTTAACAAGCAATATTAGGGTTGTTATCATCATCATTATGTTCGACTTCGATCGGTTCGAAAAACGTGCCATCGATGTCGTTCAAAGTGTCATCATCATCTTCCGACTCGTTTTCTTTCTCTTCTTCGTCGTCAAGTTCAATAAGGTCCGATATTGTCACATCATTTTCGATTAGTGTTGATTCTTCACTCTAAATTGTTTAAAGTTATGATAGTTTATCCTATTGGACAGTCAATTACCTCATTAGTCTCCAAAAATCGAGTCAACATTTCGCCAGTCGCCTCAACGTATTTTGGCGGCACCCAAAGGGTGATGTCTCCTTTTGTCCATGTTTCAACTGTCACCTAAAATGAATAGTATTTTGGAAAATTTATTTTAAAGGAAATTACCTCGTAGACTTCATTAGTGTTGCTCAAATTGCGCAAAACTCGACTAAAATCTTGGCCGTTAGATCGAAAATAACTGGCATTTTCGCGGAATTTGTGGATGCTGTAACAAAAAAAAAATATCATTTTAAGAGGAGAATTGAAGAAGTAGTACTGTAGTTACCTCATTCGACGATTGATTTTGGATATCCACATTGGCTCATTTTCGCGCAAACTTTTCACCATTTTTAGTATTTTTAGTTGAAAAGAAAAATTATTGGAATGAAGGTAATATTATTAGGACTAGAGAAAAAATGGGGGCACGTTGTTTTTAGCGGGGAGGTCAAATTATATTTTTGGGTTTAGAAATGTTTTTCACCTGCGCGAATGGAAAAATCGAGTTTCTGAGAAAAGTGACTCATAATAAGTAAATATAAAAAAGCATTATCAGTCAGGACTTAAATAATATCAGACAAATAAGTTATGAAACAGTAATTCATTTTTAACTATACATTTCAGCTAAATCTTTTCTGTGAGGTTTTTGTAGTCTTTGTTTTCAGCATGCATTTATTCAAGAAAAAACTGATTTTAGCTAAAACTGAGAACCTGGATTTTCTGTAAATTCAACAAACCTTGAATCGAATTAGACCCAATGTTTGAGAAATTTGAAGTGTTAGTTCCTAAATCGGACTGTCGTTCAAAACTAGCTGAATCGGGCAAAAAATTGGACCGGATACGATGTTAGAAATAACTGAATCGAGTTTGAAAATAGGACTCAAATCCAGAAAAAAAATCATCATCGAATCAGTTCAAATGTTTCAAACAAAACTACCGTTCTATCATTTTCGAGTTTAGTTTTTTTCGATTTTGGTTCTTGATTTTCATACCTCAACTTCCATTTAGAACCATATTTTTTCATTTTTTTAAACGAGTCGTATCTTTTTCACAGAGATGAGTAGTAGAAGACAATGATTAATGCTTCTGAAAGTCCTCTGAAACAGTGAACTTCTGCCAGTTTTTATATTTCGAAACATGGAGGGTAGAATTTGACTAAACATTCATCGTTTTTCGGTCTCAATACAAAAAATGTAGACCTCCGAAAATAAGGAAAAATGGTTTTTTAATTTTTGAAAAATCTTCACGGAGAACTGAATTATGATCATTTGAAGTTTCCGTCTATCACCATTCACCCTGATGGTGAAAATTTTAAACTCGCGTTTCCAACATGTTTCTACACTTATTCAGACGTGGAAGTGTCTTTACAAAAAAAATCAGCCGAATCGGTGACTATACATTTTTTATTGTACCGTGGTATTTTGCGAATTAGAAAAAACGTCTCTTAAGTTATTGGAAATGTTGATTATTATTTAATTATTTTTCTTAACTTAATTTGAAGTTTTGAGAACAAATTAAATCACTGTGGGATATGGCTTGTTTTGAAAAATAGACTATACACCAATGAACAATTATTTAATTCAAAAATTTCCATCAAAGATTAACGAATTCGAAAAGTTTGGTAGATTTTAACATACCGTTTGTAATTGTTCTTGAAGTTCACTCGTTGGTTAACCTCCAGCATTTTTCAAAAAAAAAAAAACTTAGAAGCTTGGTGAGAACTAGGGAGAGATATTGGCCAAAGTGAAAATGTGAGATCTTGATCAACTATTTTAAAAATTTAAAAGACGATCTAAGCCTCGTGAAGTGACTTGAACGTTTACTTGAATATTTAGTCACGAAATTCAAATTGAAAAAAAAAAATTGAAGCTAAAGAAGTAGCATCCTGTTTCAGAACAGCCAACGTTACTTTTTATGGACAGTTTCGAATTAATGTAAACGACCACACTCCAGAAGAAACTGTATGTAATTGTAAAAGCACTCGGAAAGCTGCTTTTAAGCTTTTTAAGTTTGCTTTTAAGTTAAAAAAAATAATAAAAAAAACGAGAGAGCACATATTCATAGTATTTTATCAAAAGTTTTTTTTTTCGAAAATTAAAATTTCCTAATTTTTTGAAAGACTTTTTCGTTTAAGCGCAATTGTTTTTTTTTCTAACTATAAAAAGGTACTTCCATCAAATATCATAGCAACTTGTCGAGTTATCACATTTAAAAAATTTATTTGAATTACTGTAGAGTCTGACGTACTTTGGAAATTACTCACCTGATAAAGCCATTACTATTTCTAGTCTTTTTTTCTCACAAATCTCTTTTGAAAATTGTTTTAGCTGTTCCGATAATATGTGCAAATTTTCTGCATTATATTTATTAATATAATCTTTCAAAGTTGTGAATGTGATTACATAATCATATGGTCAATAAATATTATTCGTCACAATCTAATTTCACAAATGTAGATTTAGTCTGGCGTAGATTTACAACTCTCCATAATATTTACCTTTTCAATACTACTGTTTTCCGAAAATCAAAAAACGGTTTTGAGGTTTTTTGAAAACAAAAAGTTCAAAGTCGGAAATCCCTCAAGCCTTTGATTGTTAGAGAGTAAATAAATAACAATTCAAAGTTCTTTGCGACATAATTCAATCTATTTCTATTTTATTCGTGAATTTCTCTCTAAACCCTGAAAAACATATTCAATGACATAGTCAATTGCTGTCGATTATTTACACCTGCCTTTCTTCACTTCTTTTTCTTCTTAAATTCATTTTACTTTGGAAGGAATTTCAATTATTATTTTGAATTTGGTCTCAAGAGCATTTTCTATTTTCTGAATTTCTATTTCGAAAAATACAGAAAGTTGATTATGCATCATTGCTGTCCGTGCTATGATTTTTTGGTGAGGAATGTGAGTTTAAACATTTTACAATAATATTTTTTACAATCTATACTTGCCAGTGAAGAGTAATTCATCATTAATTTGTTCCAAAGAATGTAATATATCTTTGTGAAACAGTAATTTTCAACTCTGACACGATTTTTTTTATACTTTTTATACTTTTATAAACCATTTTGTTAGACCTCGACATCCGAAATGGTTTTTCTCAAAAACTGATTACGGGATGTTGATCAACGTTTGAAAATCTTTAGAACGATATAGATCTCCTCGAAAAATTCTACATTGTGTCGAAACCTTCTCTTTGTGAATATACTTATTATTAGAGGTGCCAACCCTTGTTTTACGCTGTGTTCTTTTCAAAACGAAAGTTCAGAAGGAGTTCGATTAACGAAAATTCTGACCACAATTTTTCTTCATACAGTTTTAGAAACAGTGCTTTTTCCGAGAATTACATTTCTGTTTTTGTCGGGTTTTATTTGCAACATTTTCTATTTTTCATTTTTTGTTGTCGTAGACAGTGGTGAATGAAAAAATGATGTCAATAGAGTTTTGTTTAATTGATGTAACAGTGATTATTATCGAATAGATTTTTTTCATAGCATTAAACAAGGGCTATACCGGCTGAAAGTTATTTTCTAACTTATTGAAACATTGAAAATTTGATTGCGCACTTATTTTGAAATTGAAAACCCTGACAACTAAATCACTTTGAATACAACAGTGATTTTTGAATATATATTTTTTTTTAACTTTAAAGTTTTTTTTTCTGAGTACGACTACAGCTCGCTACTTTCCTACATTCATTCCCAGCTTTCAGTGTTAACTTCAGATTTTTTCTAGAATCCACAAAAACACACATTGTTTCAAATAATTATCTGAATTGAGCCTACGACATTTTACATGATTTTTAAAACAGTGACATATGTCGGCCACTCGTTTGAATGAGCTCTACGATTTTTGAAAAATCAACAACGTTTGGTGGTTCATGAACATTTTCTTTTTTCTCCACCGTTTTCTCTGACCGTTTTCAATCAGTACATAAAATGTGCATGTTGTTTCGGAAAATGTATCATAAAACACTGATTTCTGAATCACAAACAAGATATTTAAGCACTGCTCCTGTTTTTGGGTCAGGCAGAAAGTCATAAAGTTTCAACAAAATAAATTTTGATTCAAAATTACTGAAACAGTTTTCCAGAACTAAATATTAACATTCTGAAACAGCAAAAAATTCATACATGATTTTGTGTTTTTCCGAAATACAACTTTATTTCGGAGATTTTGGGATAGTCCTGTTAGAAACAATGTTGACTTCGGATTTTTTGGAGAAACGACTCTGATGGTACGAGATCATCATTGAGATGTTATATGTTCTCACACATTTCAATTGGTTCTGAAACAGTGATTTTCTGTAGAAGCGTTTATTTCGATTCGATTTATCAGATTAAAGGTGGAATGAAAGCACTCGGTAGCATCAGAAACCGTTACTCTGTTATTAAGAAAAAATTGTTGATTGCCTTTATCCGACATTCAAGGATAATCGAGAAGAATTTTCAGTGTTTTCAAATTGAAATATCTGCGGGTATTTTTATAACTAGTGTTACCGGTATTGCTTAATGTAAGTATCAGTTTTGAAACAGTTAATTTTTTGGAAAACATTCAGAAAAGTTCTAAAAACAGAAACTGATAGTAGTTTCAAGTTTTCGAGTGGAAATGATCATGACCTGCAAAATAATAGAGTTTTCTTCAAACCAAAATTCTTTACAGTTTTCTTGACACTGTGTTTTAGCTTTACAATAATAAGAAAAATGTGAACTTTATATTTTCAATTTTGTTTTCAGTATTTTGTAAAGTTGTTCAATTTTTTATATTTCGAATACCAACTGCAATTAAACTGAAAATTATATATAATATTTTTGAAACAGTCCATTTTTCAGAAATTTCTGGTGCTTGCCACATGAACTTTTTTTTGATTACAAATATTTCACCTGCGTTCGCGCATGTATTCAGCAGACCAATAAAGTTAATTAAAAATTTATATGAGTCCAAATCTGATACTTTGACATATTCTGTGTTTAATCTTTCGTTCAAGGATCATGGTGGAGGTAGAAAACAACACAACGAATTCAAAGAACAGTTCTCAAAACTTCAAAGATCTTGAAAAAGGCGGAAGGAGAGCTTATTCGTAGTAAATAGTTCTCAAGAGACTATTGAAAAAACGATAAACAAAATTTGTCTACTGTTAATTCAAAAACCATTTTTTCGAATCACATTTTTTCGGGGAATTGTGATGACCTCAAAGTATATCACCTGGTTTCCCCAAAAATAGAAAAAGTTTGTCAGAGGTTTCAAATTTCTCTAGTTCAAAAAAAACCTGTTTGTGCTTAAAATAAAACACTTTTTTCAGCGAATCATAGTGCCGGAGAATACTGTCAATAATAGTTCAGCGCATAATTCAGCAGGACCATTTCAATCGAATCAAGTCCATCCTCAGGTGAGTTTAAAAAATTATAAGGTACTGTAGTTTGAACATTTTTTCATTTAGAATTAGATAACTGTAGTGGGGTAATTTACGACTTTTTAAAAATTACTTTTTGTCAGTTTTCTGCTAAATTTTCTTACTAGGGAATTTTATGAATTTCCAATATTAGTTGATAGATTTCTGGATGTTGAACAACATCAAATTGTTTGTTTTTACGATTCTCTTTTCATTTCAGAGTTCCTAATAATTTTGAAAAACATCAGGTAATATTTTCTTATTATTTTATTCCATCTAAATTTTGACGTTACTTACTTTTCAATGATGTGCTGATTTTTTAAATTCATTAAATTTTTTCAATGTTAATCCCAAAACTGGAATGTTCTATTGAGATTTGTAAAAATGGAAAACTGAGCGGTGGATTCGTCGAAAAATTCGAAAAATTTGGTATTATTTTTTTTTAGATCAAACGACTGTGTCAATAATTAGATTAAAAATTTCAACAACTTTTTTTATTGATACGTGAAGATACATTTGAGCCATCAGAGTCCATTTAAAAAAAAGTCGAGAAACTGATCATGAACGTGAAATCCAAACGGCTGAAACTCACTTTGCCGAAATTATTCGCCCTTATAAATTCGTTTACGGGCAAGGCGCCATGGTACGGTTCTTTAGACCCTACTAACTATTCAAAATTTGAGTTACAGTGTTTAATTCGGTTGATAGATTTTCTCACATAGAGATTCTCTTTCTGACTAGATAGTTTGATAACGTCAAAGAATTCACATCGACAGCTGAACTTCGAAATGTTTTTTGATGAGAATTTTTGAGTCAGTTTTGCAAACCTACAAACATTACTATAGTTTCTGACTTTGATTATTCCTAAGTTTCTTCATTCAACCCCCTTTTCTTCATGGTTAGCTCGGTCATTTGGAAAAAAATTCTCGATAAGATACATTTTATTTTCAGCCAGTTCCAAAAATAGGTGATCATCAGGAGGCGGCAACGACTTCGTCCGCCACGGCAACATCCAACATATCATTTCGATTTTTGTTTTGTGGATCGTTTCAATTGAGAACTGAAGTTCAGAATCAGTAAGTTTTGAAAATTCCATGTTTCTATCGGGAGAGAAAATCGTTGTTGTTCTCATTTTTTTCGTTGATTGCTTCCAGAAATGTTTGAACTTTATCATCAGAAAAAATATCTTCACTGTTTCAATAAGTTTATAAACCAGTTTTGTGGAAAATCAGCTCGATTCCATTTTTCTATTTCCATTCTCCAACCACCTCACTAGATCGGAAAAATAAACTTTTTTTAAACCTCTTTTTCAGATTTCCCATTTATTTTTACGAACAATCATATTTTCTGTTCCAAACAGTTTACTTGTACTTTTTTATTTAATAATCGGCTCAAACCTTCTACCACATGGGAATAACTTTTGATGTCCTAAAAAACTGCGCTGGGTTTTGAAATGAAAGAGAACATGATTTACTGAATAGACGCAAAAAAACCATCATGCAGTTAAATAATCAAGTTTTTTTACCGTTTTAATGTTAGTGTACATAAATCTCATAGTCGATTCGAATGTTCTGACTCTCTTTTCCGAATACCGATTTCAAATATCGAGCAATATTTTTTTTTGCAGTATATATATTTTTTTTTTGGATGAAAACATTTCAAAATAAAAACAAAAAAATAATTTTCGAACTTAGAACCTGTTGAGCGAATTTTTTTTTGATTGGAAGCACGGTTTCACATTTAAAAAAAAAGTTTTCTAAGTGAACTAAGAAGTTCCAATAGTGTTTTCAATTTTTTACAGTTTCAAAATGATTCCAAAAACTTCGTTCCAATGTAATTCGAATGACTAGTTAATGGATGTTTTTTCTTTGAAAAGAAAGAGTTTCAAAACGTAAAACAATTTTTGATTGTTCAATATCCGATTCAGTTTTCAAGTTATTAGAACTTAGCCTTTGGAAAAGTATTGTAAGAATTCTAATCTATTTCGGATACTTTATGAGAGGTGACTATCAAATTGATATTCAAAGTAGCTATGCCCACAGGCAAAAAAAAAGTATCTTTTTTTTACCACGGTTTTTTAAGGCGGTGTTTGCACACAATTGCGCGAAATTCAAAAATGACTTTTCTTTTGTTTTTTTGTTCCAGATGAGTGTAAATAAGACTAAAAGGCAAAAAGAAGTCATTGTGGGAAGTGGGAAAGACTGGCATAACATAAAATGGCACATTTTACGACCTTACAGAAAGAATATTCCATGTTTCACAAAATTTGGCAAAAACATGGAAAAATAACGTTTTATGTGTAATCTGAACAGTTTTGGAGAAAGACTTTAGTGTATTGGTTATAAATCGGAATATATTCTTCATTTTCCACACCAAATCAACGAGTTTGCGGATATTTAGCCAATAATATCATGAAATATTTTAAAAATTTTAAAAATATTCTCCCGAAAACTATGCGGCAAGAGCGCACATTTAGTGTGCGGACCATTGCCATTTTCAGACGCGACAAACTCCTCCCATTTTTGCAGAAACATGTTTTTTATTTTGGGAAAGTCCGTAACTAATTTTTTCTGAAGAAAAAATACTTTTTTTTTCACTGTGATGCCTGGATCATCGATCAGAAAATATTTACTGTTTCAATTACATGGTGAAACATATATCAAAAGCTTAGAAAATTCTTTCTTCTCTTCTCCATTCTTCGATGATGACTTTTTGCTTTTTCAAACAGCGGTTTCTAACCTCAATCAGGCATCAAATAGAGACAAGAAAATCCAACTCAATCAAGATTTCCGTTAATTTAACATTTCTACTAATTTTTGAATACAAAGTTATCCTTCTCATAGGTTTTGGCTTTTTTAAATCAAAAATGTTTTCCGTTTAACCGTTATTGTGAAATCTCCCGAAAATTCGACAATTTTTATGTTTTTATCAATTGAAATCTTCATATCACTTCTGAATTTGATTAAATACAAACCCACGCAAACGTCGTTCCAAAAATATAACAAATTCTAGCTTTCAAACTATTTTCTAGTTCATCTGATGATCATTCCAGAATATCAAAATTGTATTTCAGAGTTAACGTATGTGGTGGCACAAGCCTAACTCCTGCCGAAATGGCTCGTAAGAACAGCCTCATCGAAAAACAACTCGAAAAGGATCGTCTCCATCTCAGAAAAACGTTGAAAATTCTACTTCTCGGCGGTCCCGAATGCGGAAAATCGACAATTTTCAAACAAATGCGAATTCTTCATCTCAACGGGTTTTCAGATTTGGATTATGTCAATTTCAGATATCTGATCTATAGTAACATTGTAACATCAATGAATCAATTATTAGTCGCGGCCAAACAGTTTAACTTTGATCCGGATCAAAGTTTTCAAGTTAAAGTGGGTCAAAGAGAAATGCAAAGAAGTTTTAGATTTAATTTTTGCAGAAAGCACTTTCATTTTTCGAACAATATTATAAATCTGTGAATCCGTCAGAAGTTGATATGAATCCAGAATTATTTCAAGCTATCAACTGCCTCTATAAATCTGAATTTGTCAAGGCTGTTTTATTAAGAAAAAATGAGATTGAACTATTGGATTCAGCCACATAGTGAGTTTAAAAAATGTATTACGGTTCCAACAACTAGATATAAAATAATTGTGCTTGTAAAAATATATTCATGTTTTTCAAAATAATCACTTTTTTTCAGTTTTCTGGATGACATCGAACGAATATCAGCTATCAATTACAAGGTGACAGAGATGGATGTATTGAAAGCAAGAGTTCCAACAACTGGAATCACCGAAATAGAATTCCCCTTTCGAGACATCTCACTAAGAATGGTTGATGTTGGTGGACAAAGATCAGAACAAAGAAAATGGATACATTGCTTCGATAATGTCAATGGTGTTCTTTTTATCACGGCAATTAGTGGATATAATATGTTTGCACCAGATGATGATGATCCGGTAAGATCTTTTTTAAAGGAAATTTTTCTCTTCGTAGTCTTCAAAATCAAAAAACCGAAAAAATAATTTTTCTTTTTCAAATGAATGGAAATACTTTCACGTGAAATAATATGCCAAAAAATAATTAAATTTTGAAATCAAAAATAATATTTTTTTCATTCTATTCCGACATTTTTTTTTCTCGTAAATTCAGTTTAACGAAATAAAAATAGGGGAAATTTAAAGAGATTTATTCCTTTAAAAAACGACGAAAGAAAAGAAATCAAGTTGATCTTCAAAGTCAAAATAAAACTCATGAAGAATTAATTTTTTTTTAATCTGATGTCAACGAAAAACTTTGACAAAACGTATTGCTTATCCGGGGAGGTCAGTCAACGGAAAAAACTATATGTAGTTTGAACCGACGAAATAGCAGGTCAAAATGAGAGATTTTGAAACTTTTCAAAATTTGATCTACTTTTCGTTAGCTGACCTCCAGGGATAAGCAATATGATAAGAATTAATATTGAATCTAAAGTTTCAAAAAATCACAAGTAACACAATCTAGATATAATGGTTGTACATGTAAACATTTTGAAACAGGAAAATATACAATCGAATTTTTTCGTAGTGTGTCGTCATGAGTTTTTTTTATGAGAAATATTTTAGTGACAATGGTCAACGTATGTTTGAAATTCAATAAAAAAAATGAATGGATTGTCTCAATGATTCGAAAATATACGTATGTAAACTAATAGAAACAGGAACATCTTCATACTTGATACACGATCTCCAAAATATAAAAACAACATTTGAAAATTAAATTTCTTTCAGTACATGTATTGAAACAGGGAACTAGATATTAATTTTTGGAACAAATACCTATATCAACTGTAAATTTTTTTTGAACTCAGTATGAAGTAAATTAAAACCGATGTACGATCGTGGTTATACAAAAATTGAAAGCAGAATAGGCTCAGTAATTTTGAAATAAAATAACATTTTTTTTCTGAAAAATCACTGAAACAGTAACTTTTCGATAATTTTTTTTTGTGTGTTCAGGCGACAATTCCTAATTGTTTGTCTCATGTCAATCAGACATCTCTTTTTTCACTTTTGATAATTTTTCAGACAAAACAAACCAATCGACTTCGCTACTCGATGGAACTATTCAGACGTATTGCAAATCATCCATGCTTTGGGAAAAAGACAGCTATCATTCTATTTTTGAACAAAATCGATATTTTCCGAGAAAAAATTGTTAAATACCCTCTCAACCAATGTTTCAAAAATTACAAAGGTATACCTAATTTCAAAGATCATTCCCATTCATTTTCCTTTGTTTTTCAGGTGGTCAAGGTGTTGATGCATGTGCTCAATATGTTCAAGATCGTTTTACTCGTTTAGTTGGACCAGAAATTCAACACGAAAAACCATTATATTCTCATTTTACAAATGCATGTGATACCCGGAATATTGATCGAGTATTCGATTCGTGTATGGATGTTGTATTTAAAATATCAATGGAAAAAGTTGGATTTGTTTGAATTATGATTTTTCAATTATTGAATATTTTTATTTTTCTTTCTATTTTATTTTATTTCTCGAATTGTATTTTTTTTTCTATTCGCATGCTCAGAATAATACTTATTTTTTGCTTTTGAAAAACCATAAATTTTTTGGAGAACATTTGTTTTCGAAAAGTTCTTTTACAAGCCTGTAAAAAAAATCCAGGAAGTTTTAGAAAAAATTCACTGTTTCAGAGAAGTCTTATCATCTCACAACCGTTCGAAAATAATAATCTCGCATGCAATTTTTTTTTCAATAATAGTAGTGAAACTATTTAATTTTTCAGACTCCCAAGTTTTTTTCGAAATATCTAAATGGCAGCTGTTCCAGGCAATATTCAATGTTTCTCATGGTCAAAAAGTGATGTTAATTTTCAGTTCATGAATTTTTGATATCTTTTCGACGTCTTCATTTTTTTCAAAACGATTTTTTTGATAAAAGCATTCTACCCGACAACTATACGATTCAAAACGATATCAAAAACTATCTGCATTTTATTAGTTGTTTAAAACAAGCTCTTTTTTCTCAGCGAAGGTTTCTGTGAAATCATAAACTCAAAAATTAGTGCTATTCACAGTGAAAAGCATATTTTAAAAGCCTGTTGTTGGCCGGAGCCGGCAATAACTCCGCACAGTTTTTTTTTTTTAGTTTTACAAGATTTAAGAATTCAGTTTTCTCATAATAAACGTCAAAAAACTCTGTCCAGGAGCTCTAAAATTTTTATATAAAGTGTAGATTAGAAATCAAAAAAAATTTCATATGTGACGTGATTATATCAAATATGTTTCCTTTCATGAAAAACCAGGCAACTGAATGTTTTAAAATTATTTCAAAAGTTATTTGCATTTTTCCTTTCATTTTTCACTGTAGTGGTTAGTTTTAAATTCACGATTTTTTTCTGTGAAAGTAAAGGAATCTTCCTGTTCTACGAAAACAAAAATAATTTTGTAATGTACTTGCGAACAGAGACAGAGGTTTAGGTAGAAACCTTTATTGAGTAGTTTTAGATCTATTTACATGCTTTGAGACTTCTGTTATATAGCGTCGTTCCCAAGATTCCACGTTGTAGATAACAACCAAAGGTCACGCATATAGTATATTATTACGTCTCTACACAACAAATTTTTAACGTTTGACAGATACCAAGAAATCAAACCATCGAATCAATATAAAATTAATTCGATCATCCCACATACATATTTTTCACGTATAAAAGAGAGCACGATATTCATTTTACCAAACCATTGGAAAATGTCAACATTGTTCTCCATCTTGGTATTCCTATCCATCCTCGTTGTTGTTTCTTCTCAATTTATGAGAGAATGCAAATGTTATATGGATTGTAACTATCAAATCGGAGAGAAATGTGTTTATTTCGATCGAGAACGACGATTTTTCTGTCATATTGTATGAATTTCTCGTTGTTGTGTTTTCATAAATCTTTATTTGTTGGTTGTTGATAGACTTTGTGTCACTCAAAAAAAAGATTTTCGAAGTTTCGAACTTGAAGACGCGGACTTTCCTCTCAATTTGATTCGTAAAACGAACCGAATTGTTGAAGTCTGAGTTTATAACATCTGAGAAACAGGGAAAAATCCAACTTTTTGTAGAATATCCAAATACGGATAAAAACTGGTCTTATTAGTAAAAAAAACTCGTTTGTTGATCTACTGTTTCAGCTATATTGTTTCACGTAGAATTTTAGATTAATTTTAGTTACAAAAACTAAGACAATTGTAAGAAGTACTGAAGGAGTCACTATTTTTTTTTTCAAAAAGTGAAATTTCAATTAACCAAAAAAACCTCAAATGTGATTTTCAAAACAATATCGTCGTTTTTCAGTTCGAGCAACATTTTTTATGGTTGGTTTTACTGTTTCGCTAAACCTTTGATTTTTGTAAAACGGTTTTTTCTATTCCTGAAACTTCGAAAACAGGTCACTGGATATTTTATAACTTCAACAAGTTTGCGAATTTTCAGCCAGAAAAATTTTCAAACATCATGGCACAATGAGCTTCAAACAATCTGTTGAACAATCTCAAAGTTTTTGAGAGCCATTGTCTCTTCATATCGTTTGTTCAGATTCACATTTCTCAAATAAGAGCCTGGAAAAACACAATGATATTTAGAAAACCACTCAATATCAACAGAAATTTCATTAATGAAGGCACAAAAATGATGAAATCACACAATATGACAGAAGAATCGTCGTTCTCGATTGAAATAAACACATTTCTCTCCGATTTGATAGTTACAATCCATATAACATTTGCATTCTCTCATAAATTGAGAAGAAACAACAACGAGGATGGATAGGAATACCAAGATGGAAAACAATTTTGACATTTTAGAATGGCTTGGTAAAATGAATATCGTGCTTTTTAAACACAAAAACTGTGTGGGATGATCGAATTAATTTAATATTGATTCGATGCTTTGATTTCTTGGTATCTGTCAAACGTTAAAAATTATTTTTGTTTTCGTAGAACAGGAAGATTTTCTACACTTCGGAAAAAACAACAAAATTGAAATCATGGAACGGAGAGATAAGGGCAAAATATATTTTACAATGATTTTGAAACGTACAACTGGAAACGCAAAAAAAAACCGGTGAATTTTTTCTCGTCAAAAATTCCGGAAAAAAAATAATTGTTTCCTGTTTCTGACTTTTCGATTCGGAACTTGACCAGGGGTTTGAAAATTTTGAGAGGCTGGTGTGGCACAATCCTGTTTCTAATCTGATATAATATGTTCTTTATACCATCCCTAGCATTATCAATTAAAACAATGAATTTTAATTTACTGATAAACGTAGAAGTCCCTGGATATTTACAGATCATCTTTAATGTTGTTATGATTGACATCTTTAATGTTGTTATCAAATTTTTTGAATTTTTCAATTATTAAAAAACTTATAAATCTCTGAAAATATCTTTTTCTATCAGTGTCAATTCCAACAATGCTAACTGTTTTTGGTTGTAGTATAGTAAATAAAAATTTCTTGTTTTTTTAAAAGAGTTTTTCACTGTTTCAAAGCTTTTTTAGAAAGTAACTCATTATACCCATTAACGATTAGAGAAGATTATTTGGTTTGAAAACCCAGAGTGAACTGAAGATTTACAGAGCTGACAAGTTCCTCGTCCTTACCAGTCTGTTACTTTGTTTGCTATTTACCAACGTATTGTTGGGTGAGCTATTGTACTTCGAAAATCATAAAAACCTAATACACATTTGCCACAAAACCTCATGCTCAAAATAACTTTCATATGAACACATTGAAATCATGACCGTTTGAATAATGTGCGAAACGTAAATCTTACTGGTCTTTTATAAATCTGATATTTTCTTTGTTGTTGTCAATCTGGAATTTTACAGTTCTGAACTTACTGATGACCTGAATCGTGTGCAATTTCTTAGTAACTTGTGACCAAAAAATGTTGTTCCCGTCGTTCCTAACAGTGTCCAACAATGTGAAATATTTCTAGTGGTGTGAAAAATCGAAAAGCAACCTTTATTTTTTCATAAAGTTGTTCACTGTTTCAAACATCACTGATTGATAACTATGATGTCGTTTTTAGAAATTCGCAAAGATATGAAATACGTTAGGCACAAAATATGAACTGTTGAAATTATATGTGTACCAATGTTCAGATGATGAATGATGCAATTTTTTCATGAAAACTGTAAAAAGTTTGAGTTGTCAGTCGTTTCGTTTCCTAGCAATTTTTTATTCCTAGTCAAAGTGAAGCAACGTTCAATTTAATGCGTATGTATAATTTGAAGTAAAACTCGATATCTTTGGAAACGTATTATCAATGGGTTTATGGTTTCCATGTGAACTAGTTAATACAAACTAATATTATCAATATTTCAATAAATAGTAAAAATACCTGTTTTGGCGAGTATTTA
Source organism: Caenorhabditis sp. 38 MB-2015 (assembly GCA_900536415.3). NCBI lineage: Eukaryota > Metazoa > Nematoda > Chromadorea > Rhabditida > Rhabditidae > Caenorhabditis > Caenorhabditis quiockensis. The sequence continues at coordinate 141,837 of LR551902.1, forward strand.
TCGTATAATACTCTCTCTCACTCTCACTTATTATTACGAAAAATTAAATATGCGCTTGAAGTAGGATGAATTATGAGATTAGGACTAACAAAGTTTTGAGACATTGGATTTATAAAACTCTTGATACAGTAGAAACTTCATCTATCACTAAGATTCAAAATCGAGTCACTCGAAATTTAAAAAAGAAAACCTTATATAACATAAATTTTATCGCCTATGAGTACTTATAACTATGGAATAATCAAGTAGAAAAACCTCTTCTAAAACTATTCCAAAACTTCATCGGAAACTCAAAACTCGGAAACCAAAAAAAAATACTCGTGACACTTGATCTGAATACTGGAATTATTTTATTGCTTACGAACTAATTATCCAGGAATGTTCCGGAGGAAAAGTTGACTTCTACTCTACCATATTTTTCAAGAATGTGATTTTCCGGATTGAAAACCGTGTCATCGGAGTGAAGATTCATGAAAATCAAAAGCTGAAGTCTAAACAGTGTCCAAAGAGATAACAAGTAAGATAACATCTCGCCAAAAAAACCAATTACGTTCACTACTGGAGCAAGGTCATCATATCTAAATACATTTTTCCGTAGATAACATTTTTTTGAAACAGTAAATTTTTCAAATTGAGTGTCATATCTTCGTATCCAAAAATTTCCACTCATTATTTTCCTAATTGATCCCATCTACCAATAAAACCAGAAGTAGTTTTTTTTTATAAAAACAAAATAATTATAATCAAATTTTATTAATAGCATAACAAAATAGCATAGCATAGACAACACTCTTTCTTATTCATTTTGAGAACAGAAAAATAAATATCACGAAAAAAACAACCAGAGATCGGTGAAATATTTCAGCAACCCGTACCTCACAAATGGATATTTGATTGGAACAATCAGACGACCATTGTATGCGTGTTCAGACATCGAGATTGGTCACGGAGCGGGGTTAGCACTTCACTTTGACGTCGAGAAACTTCGCGTAGCGGGATTATTTTCCAAAGAAGTTTTTGGACAACAAACTGGCGGATCTCAGGAATTCTTGTTGCGTAGATAATTGGGTTCGTCAACGTTTTCACCATTATATTAACCATCACAACAATTGACAGAACAGTGATCCAAATCGACCTTTTTCTAAAAAACCAACTTTGTTTTTCTATATTCAAGGAGTGATAAACTTACCCATACAATGGCATTCCTTCTGCTGTTAAAATATAGAATATACTAGCCGGCATCCAACCAAACAAAAATGTGCCAAAAATGAGAACCGCGGTTACAACTGTTCGTTTTCCGCGAGCCGAAGCAGTTGCTGTAGTTTTGTTGCGCACCTAAAAATTAAAAAAAAGTAAAAGAGAGCAAAAATTTTTGAGTAAAAGAGAGCAAAATGGATATGTTAGAGGTACAAAAATATGTCCGGAACTGTGAAATAAAAAACAATTTGTACGAGGAATTTTCTGTTTTTTTTTAAATGTTTACTGTTTCATGAAAACTATAGTAAACCTAAGAGTTTTTCGAAAAATGTTGTAGAACAGGTAAGATTTTACTAAGATTAGATTTTACATTCATTTTCACAAAAAAATCATTCATGTCATCAGCTTCAAATAGAAACAAAAAATAACCGTGTAAAAGTTGTTGAGCTTTTTAAAATTGTGGTAAAATAGTTATTTATAGTGGCCACCACTAGTGGTTCTGCTATGTTTTTCACATTCTACTACAGTAATCGTTAGTTCGATTTCATAAATCAATCCTTATACAGTACCCCTATGCTCACCTCATTGATTTTTTGAAGCATTCTAACATAGAAAAGCGTCGTTGTCACAATCAGAACCATAATAATCAGCGAAATATTTGCACGAAAATAGAAATTTTCGTAGAACGAGATACCCAAACAGGATTCATTTCTGAAACAACAAAATATTACTATCAACTTCAAATTTCTAGTTTTCCAGTACCTGTATCCTTGACCCTCCCAACTGCTGAAATATGCCATTAAACCGAGAGGAGGAGTAGCCCACATCAAGCAGATAATGATGTGAATTGTTCGAAGTGGAAGGACTTGTTGATGATCGAATGGTCGACCGATTTGGAGATAGTGGGAGAATGCAAGAGCGACGAGGTGAAAGATGCCAGTTAGGAGACCGCCTGTTCGGAAAGCCTGGAAATAATGTTACTATTTTTAGAACAAGATATTGGTATTTGTTAAAGGACTGACAATGAGATTTATTTATGTAAAAAATTTATGAACGAAAAAAACATGAAATGGGAATTTTGTAAAAAAAAAACATTGCTGTTTCAGAAATGAGTTTAGAGTAGTTCACTTAGTTTTCATCTAGTGGTCTTTTTCTACTCTCTATCAGCTTGAATTTTACTTATTTCTTCAGGTAGCACGTTCCATGGAATTTTTCTGAATGTCCCTTAAATTTTCCTAGGAGTATTCGATTAAGAGACTAAACTTTGTCAGCAATGAGCTCTTGAATCATGTGGTGTGAGAAAAAAAACATTTTCTTGAAAATTCTAAAGCATTTCCAAAATTCAAAAAAAATTTTTACTGTTTCAAAAATATTATTTAGAGTCACGTGTTTCGAATATGTTTGTTTATGTGCCCTTAGTGCTTGATTCTCTGAACCTAGCTATTTCACAAATGAACAATGTTCATATTTCTTTATTGAAATTACTCGTTGATAAGACATTTAAATGATTAAACAAAAGTTCTATTTTTCCCTATCTTTATCTATTATATGTCTGCTTTTAAGTTATCACATGTAGATTTACAATTTCACTGTTTCAGCTAACATCCTTCATAAATTCATTTAATTTTTTCATGGTGTTATAATCTTCCCCGGATTGAACATTTTAGATAGTAAAGTGGCCGAAACAGTGCATTTTTTTTTCGAAAAAGAAAAAAATGTTCCCTGTGTTCGAAATATTTTTATTTTTCTCCAAAACAACAAAAACAAAATATTTTGTGCTTTGATTGTGGAATCGCATTACTTGCTTCATAGAGTTTCATTTATCATATTTGGTAAACAAAAAGCAAAAATATCATTCGGAAATTTTTTTACGCACAACCAAATCGATCATTTTTTAGATTAAAACAATGGCAACATCTTTGGAAAAACTAGAATGAAATTTTAAAAAGTGTTTTGAAACGTATTGTAATCAAGAAAGGTTGTCAAAGTTATTTCAAAACGATTTCGTCTGAAAAGTGGCTTGCTCGACGCATAACATAACTGATTTTTCATGAAAAGTTTCTTGAAAGAACACTGTTTCAAATTTCTCATTTACAATATTATTTCTGTTTTTCACAATCCGAGTATCTTTTTTCCAAAGAACCATAGAGATCAAAAATTATAATATTTTTTTCGGCGATTTCGTCTAGTCCACAAAGTTTTTTCATTGAAAAATGTCTCCCCTCAAAAAATCAAACATCCTCTAATCAAATATTCTCTCGAACACTAAAAAACTATGAAGTCATCCAGTCTAAAAAAATCCAAATAATTTCTGCTAGTTCATCGTTTTTTTCTCTCTTTTTGTTCTTATTAAATTTGCTCATTTTGTTTCGAGCTCAATGTTGCGTAATACACTTTGGATACGCTTGAAAGAGTCCCAAAAGAGCCCGCCCTCCAAGTTTCAAAGCTCACCTCAAGTGTCAATGGAAAACAATAGGTTTTATGCTGCCATTGGAGAACCACTGGTTTGTAGCTGTTCCAGAAAAGTGACATGGCAATGACGATTGATGTCCACGTATCGGAAAGAGCTAATGAATATGTGAGCTCGAGGGAAGAAGATCTGGAAATAAAAGGGAACATGGGGAGATTTGAAATTGTGAAGAAAATGGGTATAGTGGGAGATGGATACTTCAAGAAGAAGTGGGAGGGTTGGGAAGTTCGGGTAAGCAGTTAGTGAAGCATGATTAGCTATTTTAGCATGATTTAGATTTGTTCACATTTTTTGCTGTATCTAAAAGAAGCTCTAAAGTGAAAGATGTGTTTCTCACAAGGGAGGTTCGCGAACTGTTACTTTCAACTTTTTCTAAAAATTTGTACACTTATAGAGTTTGACCTCCTGATCATCATGGTATAATTTTTATCCGCCGGAAATTTTTGTGAAAAATGTTATGAATTTTTTAACATTTTCCCATTACAGTTTATATCTGTTATAAAATAATAACAGAACAGTAAATAAATGATTTTGTACTCACGTGAACATTTTTCAAAGGTAAATGCCTCATTTTTTTCTTTGAAAATGATCATGAAAAAACGTTGATCTTTCATAACTTTCTTCACAAAACTTTCCGGCGGATAAAAAATATAGCATGATGATCAGGAGGTCGAACTTAATAAGTATGCAAATTTTGAGAAAAAGTTGAAAGTAATAGCTCGCGAACCTCCCTTGTCAGATTATTTTTCACCTTTGCACCACAGTGGGTAAAACATTTTTGCAACTTGAATTCGAAAAAAAATGTTTACTGTTCCCAATAGCTTACAAGTTCAAATGATATACGTGTGAGTAATGGTTTTTTTTTCCTTTTTGTTATGTTTTGCGAGAACACTCATTGTCAGAAATAAGCAGAAGTTAGTATTATAATTAATAAAATGTTTCTCTGTTTCAGAAAATTTTTTTTAAGTCCAAAAAAGAAAAACATTTCCAATTAATCATGAAGACTAACATAATTTTTATAAAAGTTATATTCATGTACTTGACTAACTTTGTATACCATTTCTCACGAAAAATGAAACAAAGCTAATAGAGAAAAAGTTTCTAGATTTTTCTCATTATGTTTACTGTTTCAGAAACTATATACATCACTGAAATTCTGTTTCAAATCACTTTAACTACAAGGTTTTCAAAAAATTCTACAGAACGAGTCTGATCTTGAAATGTTCAATTTTCTGATTTTAAACGACGTTTTTGATTGAGAGATCCGAACTAGTAATCATGTTAAGTTTTATCAAAAGTTAAGGTAATGACTTCAATTCTTTCACGAAAATTATCACTGTTTTAGCATTGTGATTTGTTTTGAATTAGTGCAAAGCATTTTTTTTTGAAAATTTTGTTTAGGAATGGAATTTTTTTGAATGTACCTTTATCATGAAACAGATCAAAATAGAAAGTTTTTGAAATCTTTGCTCAAAAAGTTTACTGTTTCAGAAATTGTGTATATTATTGAACTTCTGGTTATTGTATTAGGATGGGCGGTTTTTTTTCTCGAAAACCTCAACAAAGAAAACAAATTCGGTCAACAAAAATATTTGTATCTGTTTCGAAATGGTCAGTTTGGTAGACAAGAAAAATAATCACAAAAATAAGATACATTGTTTTCTTTGTTGAGGATCTTCTCAAAGACTTCAGTGTTTCACAAAAATTAGAAGTAGAATATTTTCAGATTATGAATGCTTTGCATCGTGTTGACGTATTTGTTATAACTTATAAGCTATGAAAACAGAATCAAATTTTTAATGAACATGTTGAAAAATTGTTCATCTAAATACTGGACTTCTCACTTAAGAGTGTTTTTGATCTCACTTAAGAGTGTTTTTTCAGTTGAGATCAAATTGCTCATTCACCGAAAATTTATTATTTTTTTTTTTTGATATATCTTTTTCCAGTGACATATTTCGTCCGTGAACAGCGAAAGCTGTTTTCAAGTACATATTAGTGATTTTGAAACTTAAAAAATTACTGTTTCATTCATATTTTTAAATGTTTTTCTTTTTTTGTATAGTTTGTGTTTTCTGCTGACCGTCGCTATTGATTTGATTTTGGAATTTAAAAAAAAAAAAACTATTTTTGCTTTTTTTTTTCAAATTGTTTCAAAAATTTCACTGTTCCTGTTCGAAAATTCAAATAATCTTCTCTTTGACTTCTATTAATGAAACCCTCCCGACTCATATGATGTCTACTATGTATTTCATATAACAAATAAACAGCCAATATATTTTCGTTCCACTAATCCAATTTAATGAGTTCTTCGATAAACAAATCAAAAGAAGATTAACAAAAAAAAGTAGATTTTTATCAGGAAATAGTTCTGGGTATTCCGGAAATTGGAAAACTTTATCGAACTTCCGGAAACACGGAGAATTGGTTTTTATTGGGCTTCAAAACTTGCCAAGTTCAGATTGAATTCGCCGTTGATGTTTGGAGTCAAGGAAAACTAGAAACAGTATTTCTTGGAAAAATTACAAACCTTTATGGTAACTTTATGAAAGTGGAATTACTAGGAAAGTCCAACAAAGTCAATGAAATGGCTTTGGAACAGTGAAATGTTTAAAATAAACAACATTTGTATTATTTTCCGGACCGAAGTTGAAGCAAAGGTCCAATACAACTCTTGAAAAAAATCAGGTTCTGTTTGTTTTCTCTTTTTTCCTACAAAAAAACATGGAAAAATGGATCTCAGCAATGGTTTTCTGTTTTTCTAGAAATTTTTTTTTGAAAAAAAAAAACTGGTTTAATCGAAAAACTTTGAAGTTCATTTTTCAAAACTCAATTTTGATGTCTTAAGAGCAACATTTTTTGAAGATTAGAAAACATATGGATCATTTGGAACGTATTTTATTTGACAAACACAGCTTCCTCCGGTTTTGGTTACAAAATTTCGAAAAACCCTGAAACTGTATTTTTAGTGTGGGATAATGTATCCAGAAGGAAATAGCGAAAGAACCACGTTTTTTTTCATGCGATATACTAATTTTCAAAATTTTCCAGAGTAAATATGAAATTTTCCTCGACATTTCTAGAAACAGTAAAATTCTTCGAAAATTTTATCATTTTTATTAGGAATTAAAAGAAGACCAATTGTGATTTGTGAAAAAAAATCCAAGTTTAACATTTTGAAATTCACCCAATTTCGGAGTGCTTTTTTTCCATTTTTCAACCTTTTTTTCATATACCGTATTTACTCTATTATAAGGGCACCTCCAATTGAAGGGCGCCTCTAATATAAGGACACTCGGGACAGTTCTGATTTGAGCATTTGAAAAAATAATTATTCATTTTTAGTGTGCCGATTTTGTTACTAAAACCCATTAAAGTGTTAATTCATTCAGTGCATCATCAAAAACGAAAAGGGAACCTCTAGGAATAGAGTTTTTCTATAATAAAAATACTAAAAAATAATGGGTTGAAAAATAGAAGGGCATGTCCTTTTATTAGAGAAAATACGGTATATATCCGACGTAATTCTTTGTTCTGACAAAACTATACAATTTTCAGAACTTGTACCCATTTTTTTCTACTTCAAATACTACAAAAAAACTTCACTTACTTAATCCAAATTAAATTCAATTCAACAACATTTTATAGTCACTTTTCTTCAGAAAAAAGTACATTATTCAAATGATCTCATGTAATATATCTCATTTTTCAGCAAAAGAAAAGAGAAGTTAGCAAAGGGGTAGATATGAGCATGCAATGAAGGGCTAGTAGGGATTGAATATCAGTCAGATGGTTACATTGATGATATAACTTACCGTATTCGAGGGTTTATACTACTACTGTAATTTTGGAGAATGAAAGGAGAACATGTTATAAGGGAAAGGGTGGTTGGTGGATTTCGGCAGATTTGTTGGAATATTTCCAAAATTGAAATATATGTATGAAAAAATAGACGCAGACAGTTAGAAAGAAAAATAGTGTTGGTTTTTGAGAGAGTTAAATTGGTCTCGCAGCGAAAACTGCCCGGGAAATTCAAATTTCAACTTTCAATGTGAATCAGTAGAGCACATTTGCTGTATCTCTGCGTCTTATTTTTCTCGTTTGTCGGCTCTGAGACAACGTGCAGGTATGGTTTCAAACGTTTTTATTTTTATTTTTTTGATTTTTGAGTTTGATCAGGGTAATTTCGAAAATTTGAAAATATACTGTTTCGAACACGGTTTCTATTCTGACCTTTTTATTTTCAAGCTGATGCATACAGTCTAAACTGGACAATTAACACTCTGAACTTCAGTCGTCCTGAAAAGTTGTATTGAGTTTCGAGCTTGTTAGATGCTTGTTTCAGAAATTATTGTATTCATACCAAATTATTTCTGAAAAGCTAATTTTATCAATAAAAAATACGGTTTCAATGTTCCACCTAAAGCTTGCGTCTGATTATGTATGTATGCAGTCATTCGTATATTGAGAGCATACAAATCTAATTGAAAAATTGCTGTTTCATGCCCAATTTATCACTTTGTCATATGTAATTCAAGCTGATAGGATATGCATCCTCCCTCCAAAATCTCAATATTTAGTTCTTGCCCGTTCTGCATAATTGATATTTTCTCATTGAACCGAGTTTAGGATGCTATTCACTAAAAGGGTCCACAATGAAATATTCAGCATGGGATTTTTTTTCTGCTGAAAGTATTTGACTCTCAAATTTTTTGCCCTGGGATGAGTTCAACATTTTTCATAGTGAAACGTTCATTTTTGGACCCGATACATCTACATTTTTCGCTCTAGTTGGAAACTTTCTGAAAATTGAAGCGTTTCTGGAAGATAATATGTGGGGATCACTTTTTTTTTAAACAATTGAACTTGTTTTTTCTGAAGTCAACCAACAATACTCGAGTGAAATACGCAAGTTTGCAACAATTGTTCCAGTCGCAAGGGTTGCGACCTCCTTGCACAGTTTTCATTGAAGAGTCTCAAGTCTTGCGAAAACTTACAACAAAACCCGCAAAGCTTGCGACAACCTTGCGACTAAATATATGTGACCCAAAAATGCTCAAAACTGTCGCAAGCTTGCGACACGCTTGCCGCTTTTCCCTAATTGTATCGGTCCCCACTTTTGTGTGAAGACCGATTGGATTCATTCAAACGTAAGATCGTAATATTTGCCTGAAACCCTTCTACTAGAACCAACTTTTCAAAAACTATCATCAATTTTAAAAGCGACCAACTGCTTTTTTTTGAGAAGCCTGCCACCAAAATCCACCAAACTTCCCACCCAGGTCCTTCAACCCCACACAAAGCCATTTTTCTTTCCCGAACCCGATCCTTACCTCGATTTCACATGAAACCTCGACGAAAACACGGCAATGTTCAAAAGTGCGGCCAAAATGCAAAGAACCACAATTCCCGGAATACAAATCTCATAGAGAAATTCTTTCAGAGAATCCATCTGGAATTATTATTATGAACATTGATCATTGAAAACAAAAAAATAACGAATTAGAAAAAGTACAAAATTGGCGAGAAAATGATGAGAATGTGAAAAATGAGAATAATTGGGGGAGGAGTTCAGATGAGACCAAAAAAATAAAAAAGGGGCGGAGCTTTGGAAAAGAATACAAAGAATGAGCACTCGGAAACTAATCCAGATTTTTGAGGAATGAGAAAATGAAAGAAGTCAAGTTCAAAGTTTTTGAAAACAAAAAAGAACAAAAAATAGGTGCCATTTTTCATGATTAGATCTGCCTTCATCAGTTTCCCACTTTGTTTACACTCAAATATTTCTGAAACTTTGTTGAAAAAATATAGAGACGAAATTCTGATTTCTGTAACTCAAATAATGATTTTTTTTCGGGGTGGTGTTTTTTTGCTCGGCGAGCATGAAAACAGAAAAGCCCAGGGGCAAATGTTCGTTCAGAGATTATTAAGAGACGAAAAAAATAAATGAGATCAGCGAGTATTTTCAGATGTATTTTAGGAGAAAAGGAATTATGGTGCTGATAGAGCAAATGTATGGGAAAGGGCGGATATATGAGGAAACATACTTTTTTTTTTTTTTTGAAGAATAAACTTGTAATATGTACTTATAGGACAATAAAATGAGTTTTACAGTTTGAAAAGTTTGAATCGGTCGGTACACGCAGTGTTCATCATTATAACTTGATTCAGTGACTAGAAATTGCATGTTTGAAACAGTGAAGTAATTCAGTGGTTTACAATAATTTCCCGTGAAATTTTAACTTGTTTTGAAGTTGATTTTGGTTTTTTTTTGCTCTTCAGCGTTTCACTTTTCAAGGTTCAATTTTAGGTTCAATACCCTATAGTACTCATAGAATTCCATACATCGCACACACGCCAGTTTCTGAAGTTTAAAGTTACAATTTTCTGTGAAGTATAAATTCTATATCCAAATTGGAGAATAAAACAGTTTATAATTAGAAATCTTTTCTAAACGTCTCGGATGAATCATCAAGCCTGGTACTATACGTATAACTGTTTTCCAACATGGATATATATATATATCACATTTTTGAAACATAAAGTTTTTGGGTTTTCGTTTTTGAAAAAATTAACTTTTTATAAAAGATAATCTCAAGTGTACTATGAGACATTTTTCGGGTTAAATTTTTCCACTTATGAAATAAATATTGGCAAAACGTCTAGAGACGATCAAAATGTTATTTTTCTGGACATAAATATTTTAATCTTGAAACAGTGACATGATGCTGGTTTCCAACTGTTTTTTTTTTCTGAGTTTGGAACTTTGCGGTTTCATGGAACTACGTTTCATTTTCAATGTTTTGAACATCATTCCGTTCTCATAGGAGTTACAATAAATGAATAAACAAGTATATTTCAAAAATGATGCTTTTGAAACAGTAATTTGTTTTAACTTAAAAGTTAGAAAAGTTTGGAAACTAATCTTATCAGTTCTATAATTATTAGATTGAATTTATAACAAAAATAAATATGACCTTTGAAACAGTTTTTTTTGTTTGAATTTTTTCCATTCATTCGCACAGTTTGGTTTTCAACTATGGCATGATCTTTTGGTTTCTTTTCGGAGAGCGAAATCAACACTCAGGTCAGAAACATTAGGCGTTCGCAAAATTTGAAAAACTCAAACTCAATTTATAATGTCTCCATTTCCATGATAAGTTACGTTGATTTGACTGAAAAACATCTTCGTTAAATAAACATCGGAGAAATTTTCAAAATATTTCACACGACTCTGAAATAGCTCCAATCACAACACTTTAGAGTAAATTTTAGAGTAATAACAACCATCGGAGAGTGGAAAATAAAGTGAAATAGATAGGAATGTTGGAAGTTAGGTTTGTAAAACGGGTGCGACGGGTGACCCGTCCTCCTCTTTCTGTTTGACACCCGCCACACCCGGCACCCGTCACACCCGGCACCCGTCACACCCGGCACCCGCCATACACGCCCGTACACGCCCGCACCCGTACACGCCCGCCTGAAAATACACACAAACAGCCGGGTGTCGCGTGTATGAAACCACACACAGACGGGTGTGGCGGGTGTCAAACAAACAAACAAGCGGGTGTGGCGGGTGTCTAACGAACGAACAGACGGGTGTGGCGTGTATCACGGGTCACCCGTCGCACCCGTTTTGCAACCCTAGTTGGAACGTATAATATTCTTGATTATCCTATTTTTTCTCGTAAATCATGTGAAATACTAGTATAAAACTTGGTGGTTTCAAAGTTTTTTCGCCATTATGGAAAAAAAAAAGATTTGAATATGAAAGTAATTTCGAAAAAACTATAACGTTTTTTTTTGTTTTCGGTGATATAATTAGAAGTTGAAACAGTAAATCGGTTAAAAAACATTCAAATATCAACATAAATATTTCGAAAGCAAAATAATTGACGAATATCAGAATAAATTCCTCATGATATAAAATAAGAACCTTAAAACAGTTTTTTTTTTCTTTTTCATTGTGGCTATTTCAAATACCTGAAAAAACAATTTACAATATGGTTTCTTTTTGCTATCAGATCTAAATTTTTGAAACATTAAAATTCCGAAATATTTCCACTAAGCTCAGTCAACAGAAAATACAATAACAATAGAGAAAAAATCTCAAGAAAAATAGATAAGAACCACTTCTGAGTCACATAATATTTAAAAGTTTGACTATTTTTCTAAGAATCCTTTTCTGGAACCCCTCCCCTCTTTTCTTTTATTTACATCAAATATTCGACGGAAAACAAGAATAACAGCTGGAAAAAGTACGCCAATATCTCATATTTCCCCCCATTTTAACTTATTTAGATTTATTTTTGTGACAATATTGAATTTCACCAGAAATCGGTGTACTTTTTGTTTTTCACGCCTCCTACGCGGGTGTCCTTTATGAAACATTTCTTGTTTGACTACTAATGAAATGAAAAATGTAATAATTAATGACATGGAAAATGATTTAATTCATATTTGCAGGCGATTCGGGGAATAATTAATTTTTTGTTTCAAGTCACTTATTTTGTTTCATTGTTTCAAGTCACGCATTGTTTCAAGTCACTTCCGGCTGACGAATAACATAGATCAAAAGGTGGATTCGAACTCAGACCCCTTGGATTATAAACAACCATGTTACCCACTAAGCCATCATGCTCTTTGAGCTCATGAGAAGAACTACATAACTCCTAAATAATGGCTTAAAAGTATCATAAACTTGTTCCAAAGTACCATTTTAATCCGGTAATAAAATTCTGAAAAAAAAAGTTTATAACATTTTTCTTCTTTTCTCAAAATAGTAATTCCCAGCCAGCCCACTCACACCAAAATTCAGACACAAATCTTGAATTTTTTATATCCAAAAATTCGTGCGAAATTCATTCGACTGTGATATCTTCCAAATTACACGTATGATCTTTCATAGACAAAAAAAGGTCAACGAAACAAATAGATTTGGAGGATTGGAAAAAAAATGAGCATGAGAAATTCATGGAACTCCGGAAGTTTGAAACTTGGAGTTCCGAAAAACCCGTTTCAAAGTTGTTTTTTTTTTGGTTTTCTAAAAGTGCAAATAAGGGGAGAGAAATAGAGAAACATGAAAAAGAGAGACACAGAGGGAAATAGAGAGACCAATACAAATGAGAGAAATAGAGAAACCAAGATAATCGGGAGACGCAGAGAAAAATAGATAGATGGACAGACAAACAGGCTTAAAGAAGGAAAGCAATAGAGAAAGAAAGAGAAAAACCGATAGAGAGAACGAGATATAGAGAGAGATAGAGAGACCAATAAAAATGGGAGAATTAGAGAAACCAAGACAATCTAGAGACACAGAGAATGAAAGACAGAGAAACGAGAGAAATGGTATGAAGAGAAAAAGAGATAGACAGACAGAGCGAGAGATAGAGGGAGGCAGAAATGAGCAGAGTGACAGAGAGATAGAGAGACAGAGAAAAATATGAAGAGAAAAAAACATGAAGAAATGGATAGAGTGTAAGAAACGAGGAGACGTAGAGATATAAAGCTTGAGATTAATCAAAAGGCAACGGAAAAAAAGGACACAGAGAAAAAAAAGAAGTTCACAGAGGGGTTTCTTGGACTCTCTGATTCCACGTGGTCAAAAATTGAGCCGCTGTCACAAGCATTCTCCAGATTAGCACCTCCCCCACTCGGAACAATTTTTTATCCACTTGGACTACCCTTTTCACGCAAATCTAAAATAGCTGAAAACTACAAATTCTTGTGTTCAGCTCAAAAAAAAAATATCTACGAGACAATTGCTAAAATTTTCTCATATTCAGCAAGAAAAAAATGAAGACATAAATTGAAAGTACTTTCCAAGAAAAAATAATTGGAAAATTATAGGGCTAATTTGACCTTTCCCAAAATGTTATTCCTCAATATTTTCTAGTGTGTTGCAACGCCGAAAAATGAATGTTGAAAACTCGAAATAAGAGGTATATCATGAGGAAAACAAGAAGGCCTATGTTTCTCGGAAAAAAGTACTTCTCTCAAGTCGTTATCTTGGCCACTTAGTTAGTGCTCGAGTAATTTGAGCAACTCAGCTCACGAACTAAACTGCTTTTTCAGAGCAAAAAATGTATCTTTTTACATGCTTGCATGTGTACTAAAAGTTAATCATGAGAAAACAAGAATGCAATTACGCGATCCTAATTTTTCTGGAGGCGCTAACAAATGTTCGAGATCGGGAATTCGATTATATCTGGAATTATACCGGAAATCACGTCACAAGAGCATTTTGGGGGAAGCAAAAAATTGGGAATGTTAATTTTGTGCTTTATTAGTTAATATTGATACGAGCAAAACACACACAAAAAAGAGCAATATTAATTTTTGATGCGGGGTGAATATTCAAATCGGATGTTTTAATGATGTTGGGGGATATTTTGATGATTTTCATGAAGAACCAAAAAATTTTCTAGTAATTATTGAAGTAGGCCATATGTGAAATGTTGAATAAAAAATTGAAACAGTGATTTTTTAAATGTTGCCCTATTTTTGGAGAGGTGAAAACAAGACTGTCATAAGCTTTTCTCCACACATTTCTGTGATCTGAGAAATCGCACGATATCAACTTTTTCAGGTGCACAAATTAATTTTCGAGATCTGAAATTTGATTATATCTACATAGGTTGAACAGGAAATCGCGTCACCAAATCTAGTTACAAAAAATTGAACATATTAAACAATGTACAGAATCAAAGAGGTCATTCATGAAAAATTGAAAAGGTGATTTTTCACAGTCGTTTTTCACAGTCAATGTAAACGTCTTCCATGAACATTTAGCGTTTTTTTCTATATTGATTTTGTGAACTACTGTTTCAAAACCATTTTATTTGTAAATATAAATTTTGAGATTGATTAAGTTGTATGCCAGCTGAAGTTTAAAAACAAATTCATATGAAAGAAATTGGAAAACGAAATATATTCCGTACATTATGTTTTCATTAAATGGGTTTTCGTTTGTAAAAAAATATCTTTTAATTTTACTTTTTCCAAAATGTTTTAATTTCTCAAATCTTGTCAGTTGATGCAATTGATTCAGTCAAACACATCTCGATTGTTCGTTCCATGTTGACTACAAAACTTATAAAGGAATTTTTGGTGCAACTTAATTTCATATCAGACAAAGAAACATGTTTTCTTTGTCCCTAGATTCCACAATTTAAAAAAAATGGGACACTGATTTTTTATCACAGGTTTTCATGAATTCTGGAAAATATTGTGTTACTAGGCTGTGTTTTCTGAAATTGAAATTAACTGCTTAATTTCTACGTTATACTCTACATTTTCATATCAAATGTATGAAACAGAAAAGTTTATTCAAACTTTTAGTGTTGGGAACCGATTATTGAGGATTTAAAATTTGAAATATAGGTTTCTAACCAAACAGGATTGACTTAAATTTTCAGAAAAGCATGAAACCTTGAACAAGAAATCCAAACTTCTTTGATTAGTATATTTTAGCATAAGCAGAAATCATCCGTTTGAGAAGCAACAGCTCAATTCTTCGTATTTATTGTTAGAGCGTTTGTAAAACAGTAATTTTTAACTCAATTTTTTTATAATTGTTGCCTAGTTTATTCTATCATTTCATGAACCTTTTCGATTGTTTCGAACCATTTCATAATTTTACTGTTTCAAATATTTGATAATTTTCAAAACTTCTACAGTATGATAGTACCTCTATGTTTAAACAGTTTTCATTTCACTCAATTCGACTTTGAACTACTACTTTTTTACAACAACTATTCTCAAATCGTATGCTTCGAAAAAAATGTTTTTTCTTCATTTTTTGAAGCAAATTTTGAGAAGTTTTCGTGATTAGGTCAGGTGGAACCTCAACCAAGAAATCAAATTTTTAGTGCTCAAGAAATATTTTTTAAAGAATATAATTTCTGATGTGCCAACTCGAAGTTCAGAAGTTATTGAAGTTCTCGTCGATACCGACTCAAACTCTTCATTTTCATTCGAACAGAGCCAACTCTGAAACATCAATAAAATTTTTCGAGACAGCCAAAACTCAAAAATCACGAGATGTTTTTGAATTTCATCGTTACACCCACACTTTATGTAATTACAAATCACCCTTTCTCCAAAAAAAAAAATCATCTTGATTTTTGGAATTCAATGTTTCAAAGATTTCAGATATGCAAAATTGAAACACATGAATTAATAACACATTTAAAGTCGATAATACAAATACAAAAAAAAATCAAGTGAGTCTACAATACTATAACTACAAATACCACACAAATAATATTTTCTGTTCACTTATTTTTAATTTTATCTCTTTATTCATATTAAAAATAGGCTTTCGAGGAATCCCTGAAAAAAAGAGAAAACCCAAGATGGATTATTATTATTTCCTGGAAAAAATAATGAGGTGATAAAACACAGAACAGGATTTCTCTTTTTTGCTTTTTTTCGAAAAGAAACGTCAAAGGATTAATTACACATCCCATTGTTTCAGGCTTTGAAATTGTTGAAAAAAAAATGAATTGAACTCTGAGATGATTTGAGTCATATGGTTTGCTTCTAGAGTCAGAAGAGGATTACAAAATAGTAAAAAGAGTATTTGTTGGAGTTTTGTTGATACTATTTATGAAAACTCAATTTGAACTCTATGATTCAAAATATGAGTAAGACAGATTTGGACAGAATGGTCTCAACATGACATGTTGATAATTCAAAGTGGTTCATCTGACCAGCGAACGTGGCTTTCGAAAATACACGTGACCCTTATAGATGTCAGTATTATTGTTCATTGAGCAAAGAAGTAGCTTATGGCCATGTTGAGGTAAGGACAGGTTGCTCCCTCCTGATACCATAGATTAAAGTGTACGAGACGCAGAAAACTTCAGGCATGGTTTTGTGCCACCTTTGAGAATTAACTTTGTCATTTAAAAAATGTTGGAACATTTTTTTAAACGATGGATTTTCACAGAATAAATTATTTTCTTTCTAGTAAGAAAACCTGTATTAGAAACAGTTATGTATTAGGAAACAAAAAACTGGTAAATATTGTGGTTCGAAGAGGTCCTCTTCGATGCTCGATCCTAATGACAGGATTAGAATGCACAAATTAGTTCTTTAAAGAAAAATTCTGTGTTCGAAACAATTTTCTTGAGCAAAAACGAGTATTCATGTTGAGAGAATATTTTTTGGATGCATAGAAAATTAGATTGACACAAATATTACTGTTTCTGAAAATTAATTTGAGAGCGTAGGAAACAGAGTAGTTCAATGTTCACAATCTACTGACTGAAAATGTTGACGAAACGAACAATAATAGAAGAAGTTGTTGATAGACAACAGACATTCAAAAAACTCACATAGCATAACAGAGGGCACAACCCGGCAACCGTCGGTTTGGGCAAACGTGTAGGAAAAATTATTTCGCTAACCATTTTCACTGTTTCAAAAATTGGGTAATGTATAAATAGTATTTGATACTTTCATGATCAATCGATTTCATGAATCGACTTTTCTAACAAGGGAGGTTCGCGAGCTGTTATTTTCAACTTTAAAAAAATTGTACACTTATAGAGTTCGACTTCCTGATCATCATGCTATAATTTTTCTCAGTCGGAAATTTTGTGAAAAAAGTTCTGAAAGATCAAAGTTATTTCATGACCATTTTTAAGAGAAATATGAGGCCCTTTGAAAACATGTACATACACGTGAGTAAAAATTAATTTATATTCACTTATTTTATAACATTTATGAACTGTAGTGGGTAAATGTGTGAAAATTCATAACTTTTATGATGAAAAATATATCATTATGATCAGGAGGTCGAAGTCTATAAGTGTACAAACTTTTTTAAAGTTGAAAATAACAGCTCGCGAACCTCCATTGTAAGCCAAAAAATGTAACTGTGTCTAAAACAAAACTATCACTACATTACTTCTGACATTTATACGTGGAAAAATAACTGCTTTCTAGTTCTGATTATCCTACAGTCTCCTCATGGATTAAATAATTTATGAAATTTTCTGAGTATGTGATGGTAAACACAGGGGAAAAGGATAAAGAGAAGAAGATAACAAACATCTGAACGAGTATGAAAATCGAAAAATAAAAACTACAGTAATCCTCTCTTCGATTAGTTTTCTGATTTGAATACGAAACAAAAAATCTCGGATGACACACAATAACTTTAGCATATTATGAGGAGAATATGATATATTGAAAATATTTACGGTTTCTGAGATTAGTATCATGTTTCCCGTTCAAAAATGAAACAATAAGCTCAACATGGATGTTTACAAAAAACGAAAAAATGTATAATTACAGAAATACTCTTTGATAAAGTCAATTTAACCCAAAAAAGATAAAAGAAAAAAAGAAAAACATTTTAAAGTTAATTTTCAGACCATTTGTGAACACTAATTGTGCATCTGCGAGTCAACCGTCTGAAATAAGAACTTCAAAACTTGTAGAATCGAAGTGCTTTAAAATTATTGACCTGATTCAAACACTAAGTCAGATATCTAAAAACGAACACTAAACAAACAATACATCCGCGGACCAATAATAATTGAAACCTAACTAAATTAATAATGCACAAAAAGGAAACAGTGAATAAATAAAATGATAAATCCAAAATTTTCCCCTTCAAAATATATTTCAAGATAAAACGACCAACTTACCATCTCAAAACTTGCAGACGGATAAAACCAGTTGAGAAAAATCTGAAAAAAACCAGATTTTTCATATGTTTGCACCAGATGTTTTGATTTTAACAAAAAACGCTAATAAAAATTTTCGATAGATTAAAAATTGGGAGAACAAAAAAATTATGGAAAAAAAAACAAAAAGGGAGGTACTTCAAATTTGGTTGATCGAGAACCAAGAAAAAACAACAAGAGAACAAAAAAAACAAGAAAATAAGATGGAAATATCAGATGTGAAGAAAAAAAAATGAAGGCGGGCTCAGACTATGACTACATTTTGAGCTGGTTCAGAGAATGTTCGAAATGGAGAGGGTGTTTTGAGAATTTCAGGTCATGATGTTTTGAAATGAACTGTAAATGTAGTTGGATATACTTCGGGTCATAAATCTTCAAAAAAAAAAACTAATAGAATGATCTTAAAATAACGACTTCAGTAGTGCGTTCGATTTACGTTTCAATTTCATGAAATCTCTGAAAAAGTAAACATTTGTAAGCATAATTACTTTTTTCAAGATATTTTTTTCTGATATTCCAAAGTATAGAAAGATGAATTTTTGTTTTTCAGAATTGTACTCATTTCATTTATTTTTGTAAAATTTAAAAAAAACTAGGAAAACTAACTTTCAAAATGGTTTCGTCTTAATGAAGCAGTCTTTTTTGAAAGCTCAAGAAGTATATTTTTTGCAGACAAATTATATCTGATCGACAAAAAAATATTATGTGGAGAACAAATGCAGAGAACTTGAAAAAACAAGTCAACGGTTCTTATACTGATTATATTTCGATAAATGTCGGATTTTTAGAAGTACTTATTTTTAAAACATTATTTGAGATTTATAATAGCTTTGAACAGAATGAATATTAGGAAGAAGTTCAAGGTAATTAAAGTAACTGCGTTTCAAAAATTTTATATTTCATATAAGTTTTGAAACGGTAAAAAGCCACAAAATGTTTGAGCTTTTGTTCACAATGCATTTTTGAAAATTTCGTGTCTAAACAAAAACAGAAAATTTTTTTCTGAGTTTCAGCTCCTTTAAAGGTGGGGAGGGAGAAAAGTTGCTCTTGAAAGAAAGAGAACATTTTTTGAAGTATGACTTTCAAAGAATTTTTTACTGAAAAGTATAGTCATCGAGAAAAAAAATTTCAAAGTTAGAAATTTGGAAACTACCAACGTGAAAAGTTTCCAAATTTCTTTTTTCAAATAAAATTGTCTTTTCTGTAAAAAATCCTTCGAGAGTTACACCTTTAAAAAAAGTCTTTTTACCCACCTTTCAGAAAGAGATAATAATTAATTTTCTTTTTCTCAGAGTTTGGATCGATGTATTATATTTTCTAGATGTATTATATTTTTTAGATACGATAAATCAAATAAACATAAAACCATCTTACGTTCAAAATTAATGAAATATCTGAAACAGTAAAAATTCACAAAAATTGAAACTTTCTATCACGATGCATTTAAAAAAAACTAAAAAATTACGAATGTCAATGTTTTGAAAATGAAAATGGATTTTCTCGAGTTTTATCATTGAGTTTGTTTTTAGCCTCACTTCAGGGCAAGTAAACGAATGTTTCTATATTTGAAATATGAAGTTTTTTCAATTTTCAGAATCATTTTCCACTAGTTTTAAAATGTTATATTTTAAGATGAACGCTCCATTTTTGAGGAACTGAAGACGTTTTTCGTATTAGGCCCTTTCTGCCACGATCAATTTCCTGGTGTTTTTCTCGTTTCCTGTTTGATCTTTCTTCTTCCTTCTCGATTTTTTCCTCCAAAACAAAATGAGTTTGGAAATAACTTCTGCAGAACTAGATGGAGAACTATCAAAAGGGATGTCAAGAAAAATATTTTCAGAACATGTCAGAGAGATGAAAAATGAAAATCAGAGATCGTTCGAAATGTTTTCAGAAATTTAAAACCTGCCAGCTTACAAGTGCATTCTATTCAATATATAAAAACAACGAGTTCAACTCCTCACACATAAATAAATACTCATCTTCGATGAAAACTTTGCTCGAAAAAAGTCTATCAAAGAAAAAGGCTGAACTCAATTCAAACATTTTGCTCCAACAACTTATTCTCTGAGAAATTGCAGAATTTCCTTGTTTTTCTGACTCGACAAACACACAAAAACTCATCAATTTTGAGGGATAAATATCGGCGGTTCTTTATTTTTGTCTTTTTTCCAGAATTTGGGTGGTAAGCGAAAACTTGGATGATTTTAAGAGAAATAAATAAGCGCAGGTAGCGATTTCAACAACGAATAAAGAATTAGTATAGTTTTCAAAACAGTGAAAAAATCGAACTTTTATTCTCAACCTTGGAGAAATATGTTTTCCAGACACTTAATTATTTCCAGTTGAGTTCATATTTTCAAATAATAAAAAAAAAACTTCGAGGATAAGTTTGTAACTAATTCAATGAAAAGAAAAACTTTTTCTAAAAAACCATGGAAATCCCGTTGAGAAATTTATTAATTGGGAGAAATAAATAAAGAAGAAGGGGTGGTTTTTAATTTTTCGAGAAAGAAAACAATCGATCGGAACCTAATACCGTAGTACTAGTTTTGAACCAAAATACAGTTAAACATAGCAAAGCAATATGTGTTAACAGGTAAGTTATGTGAAAATTATGGAAACTTTGTCCAAACACGCATCTGATAAAAGTCTATAAAATGAAACACATTACACTAACTCTGGAATCTAAATAACTTCAACAATTGTTCGTAGTAAAGAACCCTGTAATTGATGCTCTGCAACACTCATTTCGAGAAAAAAGTTTAATATCTAATGCTAGTTGAGGTCGAATTTCAGGGTTTTCCACAAAACAATACTTCAAAGTCAACGTTCAAAAAGAACATTTTTCATTTGTTTTTACATGGACTTTTATTTAGAAAATTGGAAAATAAACTATATGTTTTTTTTTCATCTTCCCATATTCTTGATTTATGAAATTCACATGATATTTTTAACACTTCACATGACTATCTACTTGTCAAGCCGGATTAGTAGATAGTCATGTGAAATTTTTCAGATGTGAAAAACGTATTGAGAGTTCATAAAACCTGAAAATTACTTTGTAGGCTTTCCAAAAAAGGAAATACATAACTTTAGTTTCGCCTCAAACATTGTTTGATAAGGAATTTCCAGCAACAATCGTTTCGATAAATGTATTTAAAAAAAAAATCTAAAACAGCAAAACTTTTTACACAGCATGTAATTTTATCAAATGTGTTGAACAACTTTTCACTAATGAAGTTTTTGAAACAGTAATTTCTATCAAAATATGTTCAAGTTTATGATCTCAAGACTATCTTTTTTCCTAACTGATTGTGGGTAAAAACAATAATTCCAGAAAGTTTTTTTTGCCTCACAAATTCAAACATAGTTTACCATGTTTTCTTTTCACTTCCATTTTTGTGTTTTTTATTGGGTCCACGAAATCAGCAAAGTTCATGTAAAAAAAATTGATTTGTCATTTGTTCAGAGTTTTAAAAAAATCTAAATTTCATCACAACGATAGAAAAGGTTGAGAAGCTAATTTTTGAGAATGTGAACTTTTCCCACATTGAAAAACAACTTTTCCGTTTTTCTTCAGGCTCTTGGCTTGAAATTAAAAATGTGTCCTCAAAAATTTATTTAGAATAGAATTAGACTTCGAAGTTCTGACACTTCGATAAGGGGAGTGAGAACTGCAAAAAAATTTAACGTATGTGAAAGAATTCTAATTTCAGACTAACCTCGAAATCAGTGTTCAGAGTGAGTTTTTTTTTCAACATGATTGTTGAGAATCTAATCTAAAACTATGAAAAACTGCAAAAAAGCATTAAAATTTTAAAACATAAACTACCTATGTTCATAAGTTATAAAGTGTTCATGAAACTCTTGAAACAGTAAAAAAATTTGATCTTCTTTGAGTTTGGAAAGCTAATTTTTGCAAAATATGAGCTTGTTATTTACAAGATAGAAGAAAACACATCAAAGAAGTAATAACTCAACGAGTGAATTATTAGTTTCGTTTCGAAAATAGACATAAATGTTTCCCAGAAAGAAGAATATTTCGTCCAAAAGTTACAACTCATTAATCAAACTTCTCATGTCTAAATTATAAAACAAGAAGAAAACTTTTCAAAAAAAGTGTTTTTTCCTCTTTCGTAATATGAGGAGCCAATTATTCCAATCAAAATTTCAAAAAATGGATTATTATTTTTTTTTCTTTTTTCTTCTCAAACTAATAAAACAAGACAATACATACATATGTCTGGTTACTATGGAACAGAGTACAAGCTTTTTTTTTTACAATGACAAATGACTTTTGAAAAACTTTGATTATACGTTTTGATTTGCATAAAATTAAGTTCCTCATCTGGGAAAAACTGACGTGGGCTTAATTAGAATTCAAGTCCAAGTGAATCTTGAGTTTCAGATTGTTTTTTAATCAGAGATCGAAACAAGCGGAGGAGTTATTCTTGGGTTGGAATGCGAAGAACCTATCCTCAAAAAATGGAACACTCCTGAAAATGGCATAGATTTTCACTGTTCCAAAGTTTTCATGAAACTTTAAAAAAATCTTTAACACAATTTGGTCGGCAAATTAGAAATTAATTTTTTGATAAATGTTTCATAGATTTTTATATCTTTGGTCAACGCTTGAATTTTGTCATTTTCAAAAATTTAATCTTACTGTTTCACTCCTGAATCAATTTTTGATGATAGAGATATAGTTTGATAAATTTTTTCTGTAATAGCATGCGGATTTCAGAAATTTCAAAGCTTCTCGATGAAGGTCGGGAAAAACTTCGAAACTAAATTCGAAACTTTTTTTTCAATGTTATATGAAACTTTTTATAACAAAAAAGTAATACTTTATTCAGTTAGTTCATTATCCTATTGTTGTTCAAGGTTTCATCTCTCATTACATGCGCCAGAAGATCCAAAAAAAAGTCAGTTTAATTATTTCGGTAGAACCTGATGAACGCGTAAGTCTTTTGCTTTCATCACAACATCAAAACCTTTTTTTCCAGAAAATTACGTTGAATTCAATTTTAGGTAAAGAATGGAAATTGGAAGAAAAAAGACGATTTCCTTTCGGGGCTTTTTGATTGGTAAACACCGATATAGAAGTTCAAGACATTGGTTATAATGTGAGCTTTTTTGTCACACGTCACACCATTTTTTTCAGATTTCAATCATGGCTGAAATGCTATGAACATCGAATACACTATGAGACCGCCGAAGTGGCATCGTTTAGTGACGAAGTGTCAGTCAAAGAGTTTGTTGTCAGTCATGAAGAAGAAACAAGTGAAAAAGTTGAGTCCAAGAACAATGTGCAGCAAAACGAGAATAACGAAGAATAAAATGTTATTTGTTTGCTAATTAAACAAAACAGTTTCTGTTCAAGTTGTGACTTTGATATGCAAAGAATAGCAAAGTAATAAGATAACGTTGAAAATGAGAGAAAATAAAATAAAATAACATGATTGTGCTAAACAAACACAAAAACAACATAACTAGACAGTCAGATGTTAGTTAGGATACTACTAAATTCAAAAACCTTTTTTTATTTAACGAGCGTTGGTAGTTTGAATAACCCTAAAATACAGGCCATTTAGAAGCCGAAAATAAAAAGTTATTGTTGAAAAAATGCACAAACCTGCTATCTTTGTTTCAACCCCGCAAACTTCTCTAAATCAAATTTTCGTTCTCCGCAAAAATATATAACGAGCTGAAAACCATTATGGAGCAAGCAGAAAAGGGCACTTCAACACATTTATATTTTTTCTCCTTTTCCTTGTTTTTATTTCTGTTTTTGGAGAGTACTAGTAATAACAAAAAAATGACATAATGAGATGGAATAAAAAAATGAAAGACAAGGAATAAATGGAACTCTGAAAATACAAATTGCAAATAATGATTCCCAAAGTATTCTATCAAACCCAATATATTTTTTGGGCAAATTGTAGTACCTAGTGAGGTAGGAAAAACCGTCCTGGGATTAAGCAAGGAAATTTCGTTTATCGGAGAAATTTGGATTTTTCGATTTTTTCTATGAAAAAATTGCGGCCGTCTTTGAAAAATCATAACTCACTTCAAACTTGACAAAAAAGTCGAGTAAAAAAGCAAAATGTAGCTGAAATAATGCTCTTAATTATGAGAACAAAGAAATTGTTCTGAATTTTTTTCAAGTATAAAAATCTTTGAAAAACAAAAATTTTTGAAAATTTCAGCTAGAGAAACAGTATGAAGGAGAACTTTTCCTGAGTCGGGGTGTTGTTTTTTGAGTTCTACCGGCCAAATAATGTCTCTAAATATATTCAAATATATACCTCACCTGGCATCTGGAAAAGAAAAAACAGGATTTATATGTTTTTTAACCGAAAAAAGAGAGCAAAAATTCACTTTTTCTATCAATTTTCGGTTAGTATGCTGGTTAACCCGTGAAAATAATTACGAAAAAGTCAGAAATTCATTTCTTGTATCATACAAACTCAAAAAATAAGAAAATTCGAACCTAATTTTTTTTGAATTTTTGTCGAGCATGATAGGTCAGGAAAAATTCATAAAAAATTAAATTTCTATTTTTTCATTTTATGAGTTTGTATGATACAAGAATGGGATTTCTGACTTTTTCGTAATTATTTTCACGGGTTAACCAGCATACTAACCGAAAATTGATAGAAAAAGTGAGTTTTTCTCTCTTTTTTCGGTTAAAAAACATATAAATCCTGTTTTTTCTTTTCCAGATGCAAGGTGAGGTATATATTTGAACATGTTTAATGACATTATTTGGCCGGTAGAACTCAAAAAACAACACCCCGACTCAGGAAAAGTTCTCCTTCATACTGTTTCTCTGGCTGAAATTTTCAAAAATTTTTGTTTTTCAAAGATTTTTATACTTGAAAAAAATTCAAAACAATTTCTTCTTTTTTATGATAAAGAGCGTTATTTCAGCTATATTTTACTTTTTTACCCGACTTTTTTTTGTCAATTTTAAAGGGAGTTATGATTTTTCAAAGATAGCCGCAATTTTTTCATAGAAAAAATCGAAAAATCCAAATTTCTCCGAGAAACGAAATTTCCTTGCTTAATCCCAGGACGGTTTTTCCTACCTCACTAGGTACTAAATACAATTTGGTCAGAAAATATTTTTGGTTTGATAGAATACTTTGGGAATCATTCCTTGTTGGAAATAAAAAATATGTATGAATTTTCGACATGGAAAAACAGAAACAACATTTCCCACAGAACCTTGCTCGTAAAATTAATGAGCCAAATCCAAGAGCAATAACAACTATATTTCCGGTTGGCTAAAATGTTTTTTTTTCATGGAGTTGCAATATGGCGTGGTATTTTCTGGAAAAACAGAAAAATCTAGGTTTGAAATATAAATGATGTTTTCGAATTTCAGGTATCACGCACAAATCGGCTGACGATTAGACTAAAAGAGATCTTCTGAATTTTACTGATGTTTGAAGTATGAAACTTTAAAAAAGATTGAATATTTTTACTGTTTCAGATTTTGTTCAAATCATGAATGATTTATACACAACATTCGTACATCACTCTTTATTTTGTCTCGGTATATTCATATTAGAAATTCAACTGAAAACATATCTCTGTCCACTACACTTCAACTAACAAACCTCATCAAGTTTTAACTATTTTGATAGTTCGATAGATTTTGAAAAATTTTGTCTACCGCTACTATTAAGAGCTTCAGTTCATGCCGGTATAAATTAGTTGGTATTAAAAAATTACATATTCATAGTTCCGTGAAAATCCAAGAAAATGAAAAATTCTGTTTTGAATCTGATAACAAACAGTTTCAATGTTTCTATGACAATAAAAAACACATTTTGTCAGTGTTTTAGCCGGAGTAATTACCTGAAAATTATTAGTTCATTCCCAATAGAAATCATCCGAAGTCTATTTTTAGTATTTTGAACATGAAAATGAAAAGTCTGACATAGGAAGCATACAATTTCTGGTACATTAAACATCAGCTCAAATCTTCTGAATTAAATTGTTTTTAATCCAGAATATCGTTTAAGCGGTTTGTCGACTTACCTTATGAAAACCTTTTTATGGATTGCGGCTGCAACTGACTGGAAAAAACCAACGACCAGGGCTTTCCCGGCTGTGAAAAAAAAAACTGAACCTAGTTGGACAGGGTAGTGTAATTTTTCACTGTTTCAGAAAATTATCAAAACTCTTTGTTCTTCTCAGTTGTTACTAGCCTGTACTTCTGACCTGAACAGAAAACCCGACTTTCAGAATTATATTTTCTAGAACCTTTCAAAGTGCTCACTTTTGAGAAGCTCACTGAGCTCAATGAGCTGATGTTATATTTTTCAAAATTTTATATTTTTGACTGTTAATTGAATTTGTTGATAAAAATCTCAAAAATTTAAGCGAGTACCTAAAAATAGCATCAGTTTATCTGACAAAACATTTGCTGTTCCAAAATTTTCATAAATCGTGAACTATTCAATTTTCAATACTGGAGAACAGTTTTTGTAGTTGTTCACATTAGAAAAAAAACATTGCGAAAACCAAACTCGTTGTTCGTTTTTTATGCAAAAAAAACTTTGTTCTATGAAAATTGACTTTTGAGGGCCTTCTTTCTCAAAACTAAAATCAAAAAAAGTCGAGTAAAAAATATAAAAAATTCCAAACGTTTTTTGTTGGTCTTTCAGTGTCAAAATCTCTTGGGGAATATGCGAATGCACAAATAAAAATATAATCTCGATCCAAAAAAGAGAGAAAAAAAAATATTTTCAGACAACAAAAAGCCGTAAATAATTAGGATAATGAGGTGGAGGGTTTTGAATAGCCCGCAAATATTTGAACATCAAAAATCATTCTGTTCTCAATTCATCAAACTGTGACAAATATGCAATTGAAATTAGAAAAAAAGTGACAAGTCAAAAAAATTTTGGGATAAATGAGTGTTCTAAGATTATTGGGAAGAAAAATCGGGGAAAATAGTGGCCAGTGAAGTTTGCGAGCTCTCCTAATCATCATGTTATTATTCGTATCCGCCGGAAATTTTTATGGAAAAAGTTATGAAGTATCAAAGTTATTTGATTTTCCATGTCAATATTCCATTTCTCTCCCTTGATACAAATGTCTGATTTTCTCATTTGGAAACACTCATTTCATCTCATAAATATTGAACTTTCAAGT
Organism: Caenorhabditis sp. 38 MB-2015; assembly: GCA_900536415.3. Taxonomy (NCBI): domain Eukaryota; kingdom Metazoa; phylum Nematoda; class Chromadorea; order Rhabditida; family Rhabditidae; genus Caenorhabditis; species Caenorhabditis quiockensis. The sequence goes on from LR551902.1 coordinate 169,374, forward strand.
AGACACTTTTTTCACAAAAATACATCATCTAGATCAGGAGGTCAAACTCTATAAGTATACAAACTTCAGAAAAAAGTTGAGTCTAAAAGCTCGCGAACCTCCCTCTTCAAAATAGTGAATCGAAAACATGAACGAACAAAACAAAAACCAGCATAGTATATTGAAAAACACGCTCGCCTTTAATGAAACAGGTAAGGAGTTCGATTCCTCTCGTCTCCAAAATAATGTTTTTCGAACATCCTTTGGACCTTTGCTCACTATTTGTTTACAAGTTTTATGACAAAAAATTGAAGTTTTATCTATTTTTTAAAGAAAAGAAAAATAAAAAGAAAAAGAAATTAGGTGTCATTTCTCGATTGAATTTAATGAAAGAATTGAGATGCACAAGAAAAAAAAAACGGAAAAAAACAAAAGCGAACAAAAAGAAAATATTTTCAGAAAGAAGTATGGAATTTCAAAATGATTTCAATTGGTCTACAGTAACCTGAAAGACGAAAAAAACAAACGAAATATTTAATTAGGGCAGATGAAATATTTGTTTTCAGCTGTTTTGTTTTCCGGTTCAAAAAGTGATGTTTAGTCTAAAACAGGAATTTATTGTTGAAAGTTTCAGAGATCAAATTTCTTTAGACAGAAAGAGAGTGTTAGGCCAAGATGATCTCAGGCTATTGCAGCCTATTTTACGGCACCAGACTAGGTGATGTTTTTTTTTTTTAAATTTTGCTTTTAAATAAATGTTTTAAATAAAGTTAGACGTCTGAAATTCTCAATAGAACAAGAACTTTGAAAAAAAATGAACAGTGTTCGTTGTGCATTAAAAAATTCAACAAAAGTGCGTTAGGGACAGAATAATAGTATTATAATCACTTCAAGAACTCTCCAAAATTACAGAAATGTTTTGAAACAGTGAGCAAAGCTGTTTTCGAAAAATATTTCACGAAAATTCGAAATCCGATCAATGTCCAGGCAAAAGAAGTTTTCAAACCCAAAGTTGATCTTTTCTAATTTTCAAAATGAAACCTAATACCCATTTTTGAACCCGTTTTTTTTCGATTGAATCAACCTCGCTCAACGAACAATATAACATATGAATTCAGAAACGGTAAGTTTTAGCGAAGAAAAAAATCACAAAAAATGGATTCACCAAACGGACAGAAAATTTTAAAGTTTCATTTCGTTCCTAATGTTACAGATGTTATTCCAGAATCAAATCTATAGAAATTCAAATATTCTGAGGGCCATATTTCATTCTAGGAAAAATTCTGTCTAATCCGGAAATCTAATTTTCAAAAAAAATGTCTGGAATTCGATACAGAATCGAAAAGCTCGAAAATATTCTGAGGTTTCGTTTGAATATAAGTGAAATGAAATTCTAGGACGCCAATAGAAGCAACACTCTTGATTCCCTTTGAAAATATTAAAATAATTTTGAAACAGTAAGTTTATTTCTAGCTAAACAATTCCCACGAAAGACCAAAGAACATACTCTGCCTTTTTATTCATTCGAGTCTCTAGACCAAAAACTTTTTTATTTTTAAAGACAAACTTTATTCTGTTCAAAAATTTCGAAAATAGAAAATACTGTCAAATTCAACAAGCTATACATATATAAATGAAGGCCGGAAGAGAGAAAAAACACATGAAAATGAGAGTATAAATTATGTTAAAATATTCATCCATTTATCTCTTAACCGACTTGTAGTAGATACCCAAAAAATAGTTGTGGAAGTGAAAAATCAGAAGGGATTTTTCATTTGGAAAAAAATCACTGTTACAAGCGAGCTACCTGATTCAAATTTAAAAAATTCTACATTCATAGATTAACTTAAATGTTTTTTGATTAACTTAAATGTTCCAGAAAAATAATTAGCATTGAGACACACTTTTCAAAATATTTTTCATTTTCATCGATAATCCCGAGTGATTCTGAAAAAGAACAGTAAGCGAAAAATGTTCATGTTACGAAGTAAGTAGCAGACTGAAAAATGAGTAATATTCATGCTTGAACTGAAAAATATTAATTAAAACGGACACTTGTCTTGTTTTTCACAACAAGAAATCAAATTTCTAATTAAAATTTTTGGATGTGTGAAATTGAAAAAAGCCGATTTCAGACGCAATTTCGAAAGGACAAATAAACAAGATGAAAATGAGCTGGCCACGAAGAACACATTTTTGGCAGGTGATCTTTTACTGTTTCAGTGATATCATGAATGAATAATTTTGGTTGAATTTAAATCACGTGTATACAACTAGGAATATTTCTACGATTTGAAAAGAGAACGAATAACTGTAATCAGATAACACTTGTAGAAAAACCACATATTTCGAGTTTTAATATGAAGCCCTGAAATAATTTTTAAACCCTAACAACTTGTTCTGAAAGTTTGAAATGTCCACCATATTGAAATATTCTTTTCCTGAAATCGAAAAATTCGGAGTACTGAAAAAAGTAATTTTCATAACTATTGTTAAAAATTGAACATCAGTTTTTTTTGGATGTTTAACTAAAACTAGTTCAGCTGAAGTTAGTTAAGCAGCTGGATTTGTTCTTTGTTTTTTTTTCTTTTGAGACGAACCAGCAATTTTTGAACATTTTTGAAACATTTTTATTCATTTGACGATAATTCGTGAATCCTTCAGTTTTCAATTGCTTTCTGAGTTTCGCTATTTTAATATTGATAAAATGAACCTTTTCTCAGAAAAGACAAAACTTTTCAAGTAGACACATAAATAATTTATTTCTTTAATTATTACACACCTTCCCAATAAGTTATTATGATTTTGTGTTCTTGGCCAACAATCTCTTATAGGCCCAGAGTTTCTTCCGGAAACTGTCCAAATCCTTGGATCGAGGTACAACACACGGTCCACGAGATGCATCCGCATCAACAACTCGATCAGGACAGAACATACTGTTCAATTTTATTGTGTCCCATCTGGAAGTAAAATTATTTTTTTTCATAAAAAAATTCGCGAACTCACTTGGTCAACAAGCCGACTCGTTGTCCTGCTCCAATGTCAGCATCATTTCGAGCTGGACAATATGCTGTTAGACGGAATTTGTCGCGAGCCCAGAGGGGTACTGTAATCGATTCCGGGTCGAAAGGCCAAGTTAGTTGGATTGGATTGTAGTCAGGAGAACCGACATTTGGAATACCACCGCTGGAAACAGATAGTGTATAAAATCAGATTTTTAAATCTGAAAATTCAAAAAATGCTTTAAATTTTTTTTTTTTTTTTGATACACAGCTACATACATTTAAAGAAAAACTCTGAAATTCTAGTCGAACTGTAGGTTTTTCCGTCGTCAGCCATGTTGATATAGAGATTTACTGCTAAAATTATTTTCTACAGTGCAGAGAAAAAATTCCATATTAATGAATGCATCGAATCAGTTTCTCAGAAAATCACATCGATTATTGTTATGAGTTTCCAAGGAATTTTCCGTTTCAAAGTGTTCATATTGATAGGAAACGAATGGCTCTCAGATACATTTATTGACTTTATGATTGACACATAAGTTACTGCAGTGAAAAATTATGCATGAAATGAGAAGAATTCAAGAACGAACAAGAGTTAGTTTAATTCAACTTTAAAAATGGAATTTAAATTGTTCCTTCTAGTAGCCATAATGAACCCAAAAAAAACTCACGTTTTTGCTTGAACATATGAGACCGCATCCGGACGATAGAGTTCTCGTTGGAGGCCTGATCAAGATTTGTATCTCTAGCTTACTGAATTTTCACTCACCCATGAAACGAACAAGTTGATCCATGACAATTCCTCTTGATTGGTTAAAGTTCTTTTGGTTGAAGGAATCTTGAGCAATGTATAAAATCGTTCGATCAATCAGACCTTCTACGATGGCATCGGAATAGGCTAAAAAAATAAACTAATTTATGTATGATCTTGTAGGAGCTAGAATTAAGTTTTTATGCTTCTAGAACTTGAACAGGTTTTTGAAAGAATTGGGAAAACAGCCTTTACCAAAGTACAACATTCTGAAATTTCGCTGACATGTATTAGAAACACATAAACATAACTCGAAACTTCACGTTTTAAAAATTGACAGTCTCTACTTTTGAAAAAGAAACCACTGCAGTTTATTTTTGGATTTATTAGTCGTCTTCAATTCTATTTCAGAATTTTTAGAGATTCGTACCCGCGAATTTTCCTGATTTCCTAATCAAAACATGCGGTGAAGTACTGTCCCATCGATCTGCATGATACCATGGTTTGTATTCTTGTTCTTCGAACTTCAAACATGTTCGACGTCCGATTTGGAAGAACGCGTCGCGCAACACATTTTTCTCAAATTCATCCAGACTTGGCCAGAAGTAAATTTTTTGAACTGGCTTTCTGTAATTATCGAATTGATTATCAATAGAGCAGAAAATGACAGTACCTGAGAACTTTGTCTTCAAACTCGACCGCATCGATGCCATTTCCAGATTTCGTGTTGACAGCAAAGGCCTGGAATAGAATAATTTAACTTCTTCAATTGTTCTATTAGAGAGAATCCGAGAGAAAATCTGTCTCCAACAAAAACAGTAAACTCAAATAAAAATCATGAAATTGTATTCAAAACTTTACTGTTCCAATAAAATGGTTCCTGAAGAACGAAAAAACTCATGTTGGTTCAAAGGAAAATACCAATATCTCATTAGAGCCGCGATTCATCGGATTTCATTTTTGATATTCTCGAGAGGGTTATAATACAAAAAATCAGTTTCTTTACCCACCTTTGCTTTTATTTTCTTTCGACAATTCTTCTTGGCACCATTCGATTCACCAATCGTCACCAACAAAATGGCCAACACCAAAATCATCCATGTTGTTGTGGTCATCTCGATAATGATAAACTGATTATCCGAAATATCGAAAAGAGGTCAAACAACACTCCTCCTTCTTCCAAAAACAACCGGTTGAATAAAAGCCGCAAAAAAGTGGAAGACGAAAAAAAAATAGGCGGATAATATTATGTATTATAATAATTGGAATATTATTAATTACTAGTCGTTTATGTTGTCACTTTCCATTGTTTTACTTCTTCTGAATACCTACAGGTACAACCGGCGGATGGTCACAACTGTACAATAGTACATTTGGGGGAAAAGATTCTGAAATTACAGAAAAATAAAAAAAATTTGAATTTTAAGGAATTCTACAGGAAACCTTCAGTCTACAGGAAACCTAAAATAATTCTTTAAAAATTACCGTTTTTGTTATTCGACTCACACAACTCTCTTTTTTGGTTTCAAGCTCTATGATGGAGTTATTTTAAAATATTCACAGATGCCAAAAAATGTAAACGTGAAACTAAAATTTCAAAAGCTTGTTTTATTATATTCGAGTGCAGGAAACGATATTACAGTACCATGTCAGTTGTAGATTTTAATTCTGGATAATAAATGCAAGTTTTCTCTTGAAAAAAAGTCACAGTTTTGAAATAGTCGCAGGTTCTCGTTCAGAGAAATGTGTTCTTTTCTTGAGAGGAAAATTGCTCATTGTGTTTTCCAACTCTGATCCAGGTGTCCAAATATCGTTATCTTGTCCACAAAATCATTGAAGTTTCCAGAAAAACGTGGAATCACAGTGCGATTGACAAATATGCTTTTCTCTCATATTACAAATCTTGGAAATTTTTTTAAAATCTCAGTTCGACTTCACAAACACGCTTGTTCTCCTGAAAGAAACCATTCCAATAATGACCTGTCCACGAATATAAAAGCAATAATACAATCATTGAACCAATCAAAGTTATATAACCATTCATCAGAAAAAATTAATTGACACGGAAAATACTTATTCACAGAAAATATAAATTAAATACTGTAAGTGCAGTCATACTGTAGGGGAAAAATAAAAAGGGTTAGTTTTTGATTTGACAAGGAAAAAGGAGATAATTTTCAGACCCGCGATTTTTACAAAACATAAGTGGTGCATATAAGAAGGGTTAAAATCGATACATACATGATTTGACAAAAAATAAAACCTGAAGTTAGCCAATTTTTATAAGTCCGGAAAACGTGTCGGATCTTCTCGATAAGATGCTGGTATCCGGAAGATTTTGTCCGAAATTTTGTCGGTGAATTCGAACTTTTGGAATGTGACTTTGGCAGAAATTGTGGCAAGCAGTGGGATTTCTGAAAAAAAGATTATCTCTAAGTGTCAATTTTTCTAACAGATTTTGATCAGACATTATTCATCAGTTATCTTATCTTTTATTATCAGGTAGACTTTTATCTGACATGAGATGATAAATGAAGATCGAAGAAAATTGAAAAAAACATGCCTTTATGATTCGAGATTTTCTGATTTATGTGAAGCAATTAAAAAAATCTCTAGAAAGCAATTAAAAAAATCTCTGGTTCACAGTTGGCGTTTCGCTGTTTTTTCACTGCCATTTTATTGGGAAACTAAAAGACACTTCAAGAATAGATTTTGATTTTCACAGCGGTCACGTTTTCCAGTTATAATCAACATCACTTTTCAACAAAAAACGTTTGACTTTGAGAAATATTCATTTTTTTTATGAAGCCGAGTATTCATTTTTGAGGAAATTAAGATTTTCCAAGTATTACCACGTTCTTCTAAGAAATCAAAAACATTCACAAAAACTCACCAACACAAACAGGGAAACCAGGAGGTAACCGAGCAGAACAAAACCTTCTCAATTTGTCCAAGTGTTTGAACGGCGCGACGATTTCCAATAAATCGACCAGCACATCAACAGACAATGGAAATTCTTCACTCTGAAACATAGACTTTTTTTTAAAAATAAAATTGTATTATTTAATTCAACTAACCATTCCAACGAGTGCCTTGAACTGTTTTTCATTCGTTTTGACGATTTGCGGTCTTCCGAGTTGTGGTGGAGCACCAGGAGCAGCTCCAGAATACTCTTCCCACGTGGTTGGCAATCTTCCAGGCGGTGCCAGCGACTTCCGATGTTGTAGACTTGCAAATTCATCTTCTTTTATGACACTTCCATGTGTTAAACTGGTCAACATAGTCTTGTTCTTTTTGACATCTTCACTCGTCAAATGCTCCCGTCTTTTTCTGGTGATCAATTTCATTCCTTCGACAGAGTAGAAGTTCACCGGATAATCGCCCATTTGCTCTTCTCGTGCATGTTTGAATACCCAACCGGAATATGCTTGTTTGAAGCCGATGGTTTTTGTCGACATGCTGGCATTGATTATATCGGTTGACATCAGAACATCAACTTCTTCATCGACTTCCGCTTCTGACTCTTCTCGCCTTCCTCGTTGAAATACTTTTGTCTTGTTGTCCATCACAACCAATTGTTCGCCGGCCGGAGCATTCACATTGAAAAGAAATGTGATATCACCACGCTCCCAATTTCTGAAAAAAATTACTTTTTGATTTTTCCATCGAGTTCTTCGATTATTTGTTTTACTAATTAATGTTACATCCGTAATCAAAAATCCTACCGTTCACTGAAATCTGCCAATGTAGTATCCATTCGAAACTGCGTCCCTTTCTTGTAGATCAAGCATACATCTGACGGTAATATCCTCGATAAGAGCGGGACTGAAAATCAGAAAACCATCTATGTATAATACAAACAACTCAAGAAAAAACTCACTCCAGCTCTGAAAATCCCACTTGAATTCCATATAAAAATCTCCCAAGTCTTCGAACATTTTCATCAAGTGCGGTTTGCCGAGCGACATCTTCTCGCGCGCTTGCGATTTCATTTTTCGGAGCATCTCGGTTACTAAAAGTTGAAGTTTCAAAAAGTTTTTAAAAATGGAGAAACTCACTGATTTGTCGATCTCCGTAGCTAACCGACTCCATCAATGGACTCCATCCATCCGAATTTTTGGCACGAACTGGTGCATTGTTGGACAGTAAAACCGCGATTGCTTCTGAAATATTTAGAATACTTGAGGTTAAGGAATTAAGGGTTACCTCGATGTCCAAGCATAGTTGCAATGTGGAGAGCGGTGTTTCCATGCATATCCTTCTCCGATAGGCTTCTACCTGAAAATCAATTACTTTGTAAAAAAAAATCTGGGTCGCACATTTTTATGTCGAGATTTTCACATTTTCAGTTAAAACATACTTTCGCTCTCAAAAACAGTCAAAGGCGTTTTTATTTTGAGTTTCTATTTTTACAATTTTTCTTTTTTTTTCTCTTATCTCAAAAAAAAAACTCACCAGCTCTTAACAATTGCAATATTGATTGCGTATCATTGAAAAATGCAGCTCGGTGCAGTGGGAAGGCTTCATGGTCGAGTCTGGCCGATAATCTCTGTCCAATAATCCATGGATCTTCTTTCCGATATTTCGTAGCCATATCAAGGCTGCACCCAGGCACAGAGACTGAAAAAATATATACATAAGAAAAAATCCAGAAAAAAAGGCGCGATGAAAAATGGACGAAGAATGTTGAGATTTTGGTTTTTTAGGCCACTTATTTTTTCGACTAGTATTTTGGAAGCAATCATTTTTAGAAAGGTGAGAACCTAATAAACAAACGTACATAACGACATGCGTGATTTTGAAATTAAAAAAAAAACTCAGATGACGAAATTAAAAAATTATTAGCACAAGACATTTTGAAAAAAAGCTTTAGATTCTCTCCTTGAAACCAGCAAAACTCACTAAGACGAGGTTTACTGAACTGTTTGATTTTCAGATTAAAATGTAATCCAAACTAAATAAATTTTAAACAAACACCTTTTCCGTTTAATATACCAAGAACTCTTTATACCAGAAAATTCACACGTTTAATTCATCAAATTAAAATAACAATAGTCTGTGAGAAAAAAAGGAGAACGAACTGCCAAATTTTCATAAGCAGATGAGCAGTGAACAAAGAATAATTCCAGAAAAAAGGGATTAGGTGGAAATCGGGATAAGATTTTGCAGCAAAAAGGTCCGATTCTATTTTATGAAAAACCGTCCCTTTGTGGCAAAACAAATATGATGGATGCCCGAGAAAACAAAAATACGATGTTTTTAAGACAATCTTGAGAACAAACGAACAGAAAAAACTCATTTTTCTAGTTTATGAGGGGTGCTTGTTATTCCGTTTTTTTCAATAACATCCTAGACAGGGAAGTTCACAGATTGAGCTTAGACGAACTTTCTCGCCAGAAATAGGGAATTGGGGATATATCCATCTGTTCACAGAAATGCATTTATTCTGACTACACGGTAAGCTCTAATATTTTCGAATGTTTGAAAAAACGAAAAATAAATAGAAAATAATTGGATTTTCGAGTTTTGAGTCATCCAACCGTGAATAATCTTACATTTTTCCCAACAGATTAAAACTATTTCCTCGCTTTTTTTGCTGATAAAATTTTTCTGTATTAGTTTTATTTGTTTCAAAATATTGAATTTTGATTCAAACATTTCTCATAATGTGAAATAACCTTGATTGGTAGCTAAATAATTTCGCTATGCCATTGTCAAAAATTAGTCAGTTTATTAGTGATAAAAATTCCAAAAACAGGCTAGTTAAAAATCTGAAAAACAAGGATATATAGAAAAAAAACCATGACTATAAATCTTCTTTGAGCTACTCAATTCTTGATAATCTTGAGAGTGCAAAATTGACAACAAAAAATACAGAATGTTAGTTCAAATATTTGTCAAATGTTGTTCTTCTTGTTCGAGTGTTTTTATACGACGAAAAAAAATGATCAACCGAAAAAATGAATCATTCGATTTATTTGTCAGGCGAACTGATTTTTGTTGTTTTAAAGAATAATGGCGGTAAATCCGTTGCAATAAAACTAGTTGTGAAAAAGGGAAAGCGTAATCCATTTTAGCAGCTCAATCCAAAACAAAAAACGCGAGGAGAGGACAAAAAACAACAATGCTATGTTCATGTTCACGCAACTAAATAGCTTCTTTTTCGTTTTTGTTGGTGGGGGAGAAGAGTTGACACACGAAAATGTTTTGTGTGAGACGTCAAAAAAAAAGATTGGAGGATGAGAAGGAAGATGAATAGATGAAGGCAGCAAAAAAGAGCGGAAATATTAGATAAAAAGTGTTCGAGGATAAGTCAGAAAGAAGAAACCAAGCAATCAGCCACATTATGATGTTGAAAACAAGAGACAGATAACAGCTCTCTGATAAGTTGAGATAAATGTGCAACAGGGACATTTTGGACATTTTCAATAATTTTTGAGATCGAAAAATGAGAAGATAATCGAGTCATCATAAAAAGGAAGTCGAGGGTTAAACGGAAACGAAAATCGTAAATTTTCATAAATTTGCTTTGAATAAAAAGCTAATCGTTCGAAACGACTAAAAATTTATGGCTCAAAACTTTGGTCATAAAACGTAATTTTAATGACTGGTACAATCAACGGAGTTAAGTTCTGATTTTGGAGGAACAGAGAACAATAAATCAAAAAAAAACGATCCGTTTCGAGTGTTTTAATTTCTCATAACAGGTTACACGTTATAGTTTAATGAAATTCGATTAGGATTATTCCAAGAGAAAAACGGGTTTTTAAACTTGTTTTTGAGAACCAACAATGCTCATATTTAGTAACAAATAAAATAAAAAAAAATAAAATCACATATAAGTCTGAGATTGAAATACCAACAAGCATTTTATGTACTTGCACAATGAGATTACTTAAAGTCCTAGTTTTTGATATCTGGTAGCATCAGATTCTGGGTTTAAAAACGTCAAACACTGTTATAGGGTTACATTATTTCGATTGAAAGTAAAGTCTGAGATTTGTGAGTCTCGAATGAAAAGTTCTCTGACCAGTCACTGTTCAGATGAAAATTTGGTTTGAAGGTAGTTTTTTTGTTGTAAATGCCGGAACCGGGTTTTCAAGAAAAAAGCACTAGCAAATGCATAAAAATAGGAATGACTCATGGAACAATAATTCGGAGGCACCACATTTCACAGCTGAATTCGGCTGCCTACAATGATGACGAAATATTTTCAAACTAAAATAACTGAGGGCGTGTCTTTGATGAGAAAATTGGCAAGTTCATCAGAAAATGAAGGGAATCAGGAAATATGAGACATAACCACCGGTAATCCTAAAATCTTCTAGTTTTCCGCTTTTCTGCAGAAAAACAATTTTTTTCACATAACATCTAACCGCAAAACTCACACATTTTCTGAAGATGAAAAACTAAAAAAAAAAATCTATAATTCTCACGGCAAAAACTAGGGCTCATCTAATTCAAAATTCCCATAAAACTAGTGAACACGAAACAACTTGAATATCTAATTGTCTTGGAAAAATAAAAACATTTCAATGACTCTCGAAATTCCGAAAAAATAGTGCAAAATCAGACACGAAATCCGATAGAAAAAAAAAACGCAATTAGGTCGGCTAGCCTCATCTCGTTTACCCAAATTGCAGGGGCAACGAGTCATAAAATTGGCTCCCAATTTTCAAAATTCGGTTTTATTTTTTCTATTTGTTTATACGACTAAAATGTCAACAAAATACTGAAACTGTTTAAAACTATTGTTTGTTCAGTCCAGTAAAAAAGTTGAGGGGTGCGAAAAAAAAAGTGATATGATATGATAAAAAAGTTAGAAAAAATATAAAGATCGGTCTATTTGTTACTTGCAAGGAAATAAGAAACGTATATGGGCGTGAGAGATTTTTGAATTGAAAAGGAAAAGAAAGGAAACCGGAATGACAAATAAATTAATTGTAGGTGGTAGTAGTGCACTTGATGATATGTTTTACCTTTTTTGGTTGAAAAATACTAGAACGTACAACCTCGAAAAAAAACACACAAAGCAAACATTGACTACGCCGATGTATGACGTTTTTCTGTTACTCCAAGTATTTTCAGGTATAAAATTATACGAACGGGGGAAAAACGGCAATTTAGCAGAAATTTCCCGCAAAATTACGAAATTTTCAGGTCGCAACTATTGCGACACGGTTGCGGAAACTTCCGCAAAAGTTGCGACAAGACTTTGAAAAATTGTTGCAATCTTTGCGACATGGTTGCAGCAACAAAAAATATCACATTAAAATATCCAAAAATGACATACCAATCGATTTCAAATAAGAACATGTGACATTTCAAAAATTCGAAATATAAAACTTTGACCATCTCATATTTTTTTGCATAATGCATTTCTATCACGACATTAGCTTTTTCGCCCAATCGATCAAATTTCATCTGTTTTTTGTTCAAACATCTGAAATTTATCTCGTGATTTTCTCGAGGGAGAAAAACTAACAGAAATAAATGTTCATACATTTATTGTAAACGAAAACAATTCTATTTTAAAAATACACATGGCTTCATTCAAAATTTTGTAGAGCTTCAGAGAGAAGAAAACACATTCAAAAAAATTTGAATTCTAAGCACACAAAACATCTAGGGTAGAGCTAACTTGAATGGAAAAAAACCTATAAATTATAATCATATTTACGTGAATTAAAGAAAATGATTGTGTCGAAACATTACAGTTTCTTTCAACGCCAAATGTGTTTATTTTCACACATAACTATCTAAAAGTTTTAAATCATTTAGACTAAACCCCATCATTGAAATGAGACCTATGGGCCTAGAGAAATTTACAAAGTCTCCTTGAGTTCGATTTCAAGATTATCCTTCTTCAAATGACAAAACTGTTCCGCGTATAGTTTACGTAATTTCTGATTGGAAATTTTGTGTTAAAAAACAAATGGTTTGGTAAACTGAATCTAAGCTTATCTTCTTTATGAGCCACTCTGAAAAGATTTCAGGTATTCGAGTGAGTCAAAAAGCGTTTTCACTCAACTGGCTCTTTTTAAGAATAAACACTGAAGTTTAGAAATTACGTTTCTGGAACAGAAGTTTTTTTCAAGATTTTGTATACGTGAAACGTTTAGGAAGGCATAGAAAACGAGCAAAACAAAACAAAAAAATCTAGAAAATTTTGCAGACAGTCCGTTTTTCTCCGCCTATTCCTGTTTTGAGAAGAAAGAAAAAATACTGAAACGGTCATACTTATCGGTTTCATTTGATTCTTATTCTCTGTTTAGATATAGTTTTGTTTATACACCTGTTCCGACTTTACGAAGTTTTAATTTATTAAATATGATTTTTCATAATACAATTCCTAATATCCTATCCTTCCCTCTCTCTCTCCACGTCATATCTTTCTCGACCATCCAAATACAAGTCAAAGTACGACCTTCACCTAATACATTCGTTTTTCCTCTCTCCGTTGTCCTATCAATTCCCAAAATCTTCTTTATTTTTTACAATTTCTCATTCAGGAATGGTCTACACTCCGAAAAACGTTGTTATCACTGGTGGATGTGGTTTTATTGGGTCTAATTTCGTCAATTACATTCACGGTGCTTGGCCAAATTGCAATTTTGTCAATGTCGACAAGTTGATTTTGAACAGTGACACGCAAAACGTCGATGAAGAAGTTCAAAAATCGCCAAGATATAAATTGGCTTTGGCTGATATCAAGAACCGGGATGCTATTCTGAAAATCTTCGAGGAGAACAAGGTATCAAAGTTTCAGAGTTTCAGTTAATTTTTTAAAATTTCAGATTGATACAGTGATTCATTTCGCAGCTGACTGCACCTCTACCAGATGTTACAATGAGACTTGTGAAGCTGTTCACAATAACGTTTTGTCGTTCATTCAATTTTTGGAAACAGTTCGAGTTTACGGAAAAATTCAAAGATTCGTTCATATCAGTACAGATGAGGTGAGTGTGATTTTCAGACTGAAAAAATGTCTCACAAGGAAATCACGTGAAACCAACTACGAACTATAATTATGATTGATTTAGGTATACGGTGACTCTGGTCTTGGTGATGACGAAGCTGGGAAGGTTGAGAACTCTCGCCTTCTTCCTGGAAATCCCTACGCTGCTACGAAAATTGCTGGAGAAGCCTACGTTCGCGCATATCAGGCGCAGTACAACCTTCCGATCGTTACTGCTAGAATGAACAACATCTATGGACCAAACCAATGGGATGTTAAAGTTGTCCCAAGATTTATTGAAATTGCTAAAGTCCGAGGAGAATACACGATTCAAGGGTCCGGAAAACAATTAAGGTAAGGTCATGAAAAATCGGAATTGAAAAATGATAGGTTATAGATCGTGGTTGTTTGTGAATGATGCTGGTGCGGGACTTAAGGCGATTACTGAAAAAGGAGAGCTGGGAGATATTTATAATCTTGGAACCTATTATGAAAAGAATGGTAAATAGAAAAAAATTGGTTGCTTATACAACAATATAAATTTTCAGTTGCTGATTTGGCTCATACAATCCAACAAGAAGTAGACTCTCAACTTGGTCGTCCTTACGAACCTCCAAGATACAAGTCTATCCCCGATCGGCCATACAACGATCTGAGATACTTTATCAGTATCGAAAAGGCTAAGGAGAAGCTAGGATGGGAGCCAACTACATCATTTGACGAAGGAATGAGATTCACAGTCGCGCAAGCTCTCAAAAATCACAAACACGTCAAGATGCACGTAGCTGTTTACGGTGGAAAGGGATACGTTGGACAGGAACTTCAACACGTTCTCAAGGCTAGAGAAATCCCATACGTTTTGGCAGAAAAGAAAGTGGGATTTGATAGCGATGAAGAAGTGGAAAAAGAATTGGCATCTTTGGGAGTGACGCATGTGATTTGTGTGACTGGTAGAACACACGGACCGGGATGTAATACTATTGAATACCTCGAAGGAGGAGCGGATAAGGTTTACATTAATGTGAGAGACAATATGTATAGCGCGACCATTCTGGCGCATATGTGCAGAAAATTAGGAATTCACTACACTTACATTGGAACTGGTTATATGTTCGCCTATGATAAAGAACATCCAATTGATGGAGCTATGTTTAAAGAAGAAGACGAACCCACATTCTTCGGATCGGCTTATTCAGTTGTGAAAGGTTTCACCGATCGTCAGATGACACATTTCAATCAAAAAGGATGGGAAAATCTGAATGTTAGAATAACACTACCACTTAGTTTGGACTTGCAACAACCTCGGAATCTCCTCTCAAAAATTATCAACTACAAGGAACTTTTCGACATTCCAGTATCTCTTACAATTCTACCAGACTGCATGAACGCGATGCTCAACTTGATGGAGCAAAGACAAGGTGGAACTCTTAACTTGGTTAACCCTGAACCTATCAGTTTGTACGAGGTTGTTAAAATCTATCAAGAAAAAGTTGACTCGTCAGTCAATCCTACACCGATCGGTGTTGAAACTGAAAGAGCCAAACAATTGTTGGCGACAAAAGGAAACTGTGCGCTAGACACTGAGTTATTGCAAAAGTGGTCGCCAATTTTGTCTTCGAGAGACAGTTTGATTCAGCATTTCGAGAAAATGACAGCGAGCAAATAAAAACAAATTTTTAAGAATGTTTCAAGTTGTGATGTAATAAAGTTTATTTTCCATTTACAGTTTTTTTTTAAATGTTTGATTGAACAAATTAGGATACGAACAACTAAAAATAGAAATTTTCGAAAAAACTATGAAAATAGGAGCAACAGGAAGAATTTCGTGGTTTTCAGAAAAAAAGATTTTCTAGTTTTACGATTGTACTAGTAAAATGAACAGTGAAATTCAGCTCAGAAACTAGGCAAAACGGTTAAAAAAAAGAAAAACGAAGAAAAGAAAACGCCAAGAATACGAGGGACTAGCTTTGCTGGCCGAGCATCCCAAATCGCACGAATTTGTAGTTCTCCTGAAGTTTGTTTTTTTTTTCGAAAAAATTGAACGCATATTGATTTTTAGATGCTTTCGAGGCATTTCATCAATTCAGCAAGACGGATAGCGTTGCTAAGTGAAAAATCACGATCGATTGTATCCAGAAGCGCGTATTCGACAGGAAAGAAAGGGTTAGTGCAAGTAATGATGCAAAAATTCCAATATTTTCGAAATTTTCAGAGATGACCTGGAAAGTGATCTTCAAAAAGATTTGAAAAAGCTTAATGAGATTTTGAAAACTGGTTTGAATGATGTAAAACCACAAGAACCACCAAAAGTCGAGGAACCGGTAGCTGATAAAAACTTTATGAACTTCAAACAACAGTCAGAGGTGAGAAGAAAATGTAGAATGGATGGTATCAATATTATTTGAATTTAGCGTGAAGCATATCAGAGAAGCAGTTCAATTTTCAATTGGAAAGTGGCAGTAGCAACTTTGGCAATTGGGGGTTCATGCTTAGCCGCGTTGTTCTATGTAAAAAAAATCGTAAGTAACTAGCAATAAAAAACTGTAAAACAAAATCGATACTCAGAGACTAGAAGAGCGTGAAAAACATCGAAAAATAACTGCTGGCAAAGCTCGAATCGGTGGAGAATGGGAATTGTTGAATACCGAAGGAAAACTAGAGGGATCTGAGCAACTTCGTGGAAACTGGCTTCTTATGTATTTCGGCTTCACACATTGTCCGGATATTTGCCCAGATGAAATCGAAAAAATGATCAAAGTCGTTGATATTCTTGATGCAAAGGGACAAGTTCCAATCGTGCCTGTTTTCATTTCAGTCGATCCAGAAAGAGATACTATCGCCAGAGTTAAAGAATACTGCTCAGAGTTTTCGAAAAAGTTACGAGGATTCACTGGTAGTATAGAACAAGTGAATAAAGTGGCCAAAACCTTCCGAGTATATCACAGTCAAGGTCCCAGAACGACAAAACAGCAGGATGATTATATCGTTGATCATACCGTGATTATGTATTTGATCGATCCAGATGGTAATTTCCATGACTATTACGGACAAAATCGCAAAGCTGAAGAAATCGCGAACGTCATCGATATGAAAGTTCTCAAGTATCAAGCACAGAATCGGAAATCATTGTTAAATATTTTCTAGGTTTTCAGTCAATTGTTTTTTCTTAGTTTAGGATTGTTTTTGTTCATAAATTATATTTTTTTCTCAACTTTCAAAATTCTGAAGCGTTTTCATCGCGTAAAATTATCTTCGGTTATTTTTTGAATTCATATTGTAAATTCCCCTTTCAGCGATGTCTGGTGCACCAGTTCAAAGTGACTTCAGTGTTCGCGTGGCTAAGTGAGAACATCACTGTTATTATCAGAAACTGTTATTGATTTTTTCAGAAGAAATGATGAAATGCGGTATTCTGTCCTGATGTTCAATGGGATGGATAAAGTGGATACAGGAAAATGGACAACTGAATCCAATGTGACAATGGAGCGAGAAGATAATCGAGGAGTGGTTTTAGCCTCTCAAAGTGTACAAGAATACGGAGAAGGCAGTGAATATGGAAAAGCGGCCAGAGAAGAAGCGCGTAGAAAGAAATTTGGAAGACAATCGAAAACGTATAAACTCGATAATCAACCCTGGAAGTTGTCTTTCAATGAGCCTGAAGGACGTCATCGTCGAATGCGCGGAATTCGAGAAGGTGGTGCCAACGAGCACGCCGATTATTGGGTGTTTTTAAAACCGACGTCAAATTGTGAATTCCAAGCTTATAAAGTTGATGAATGGCATAAGTTTTTGCCAGCGATTACCCATAAAACTCTCGATATCGATCAAGCTGAAGAAAAATTCTTACAGTTAGTTTCTTATTCTAAAGTTTAACTAATTTAAATTTTTCAGAAGAAACAAAGTTATGAATCAATTCGCTCTCAAAGCTGCAATCCAGAACATGGTGAATCCGTCTGAAGATGGAGAGGCAATGGAGAAACTGAATCGAAGTCTTAAAGTAAGAGATGAAGCGAGTTCGGGAGACTCAGATGATGGTGATAATGAAGCAGATGAAGCGGAGAAGTCGCAGAAAAAGAAGAAGAAAAACACAAAGACTAAGAAAGATAAACGACAAAGAGTTGACAACGCAGAAGAAGTTGCGAGTGAGTGAAAATAGTTTGATTGTTCCCCTATTTTTTGAATAATACTAGTCTACCTAAAATTTTACCATAATACTCAAATTGGTTTTTTCACAAAGGTAGCCACACCTCAGCCAGATTCGTGCCTAGTATGTACCTTCCTGAAGTTATTTTCAAAATAAAAATGAACTCAGCAATTCATTCATTTTACCATTTTCAGAGTATGAATCGTCTGATGGAGAAGATGAAGGACGTGAATACGATTATATGTCTGACAGTGGATCGGATTCCGAGTACGGACTAGTTATCACTGTTTCATAATTTCAATATAATTTTTCAGCCGAGAACAAGTTCCATCAGATGATAAAGTAGAGAAACAAATGATTGGAGTTGGAGAAGAAGATGGAGCTAAGGAGGATTCGGATGATAGTGAATCGGATGATGATTTGAGTATGTGTCTCCTTTCAAAATCAGACATTAAATTAATTTTGGTGAATTTCAGCTAAGAAACTTCTGAAAAATCAAACCACTCGCAAAGACAATTTGGACGTTGAAGAACGCGATTCATCGGGCGCTGATACTGATGAAGATAATGAGGAGAACATGACTTCGGTTGTATTTCTACCAAAAAAAGAGGAAGTTGCCTCAGCGATGGATACAACTGAAAATGGAGAAGGATCGAGCGGATCCAATGGTCAAGGAAAGAAAAGAGGAGCCACCGATGATTTGGCTTTGAAGAATGATGAGTTGGGACCGAAAGATGCGAAAAAGTCGAAGACCGCCGAAAAGTCTAAGTGAGTAATTATAAAAATTAAAACACTCCAAAATTAGATAACGGAGGATAGCTCCTATGAAATAAACTTTCGACAGGTTCGCAGACGGTTTGAATGAAGAAACTGTTCGCCGTTATTTGCGTCGTAAGCCACACACAACAAAAGAATTGTTGCACAAAATGAAAGGAAAATGTGGCGATATGAGCAAATCGGAAGTGGTCACTAAACTTGCTGCAATTTTGAAAGCGATCGACCCTCATCAATTCAAACAACAACAAGGCAAAAAGGATGTCCTGTTCTTCTCATTGACAAACACTGTGGCTTAAATTTTAAATTTTTTGCACGTTTTTATGATATTTGACTTGTGGGATTCAATTTAATTTTTATTTAGTAAATAATTGATGTGAAAAATTTACAACTTTGCAGTCTTGAATTAATCGTAGAAAGCGAGCCATTCTTCGAAGAGTGCAGCTGGATTTTCGATTCCTTTTTCTTGAATTTCAGTGCGAGCGTCTTGAACAACGACTGTTCCGTCTGGCTTCACCACACGCATTGATGGAATTGTCTTGACTTCGTACTTGACCAGAAGTTCTCTGAAAAATTCAGGTTCTGGTTGCACAATAATGCACAGAATATCATAAGTTTCGAAAAAGAAAATTGTGCTGACTAGATTTCATAATAATTTTGTTTTTTTTTTTAAAGAGAAACAGAACGATGACGCCACTAATTTTAATTAAAAGAAATCATGTTTAGAGAACAAAAAGAAACTATTGATTTCAGCATACGAGAAACTTATTTTCAGTTGACTAACTCAAAAACTCACTGAATTTTTTCATTTCCGAATGGAATGTAAGTCCATTCTCCCATGTGATCTTTAAAATATTCGACAAGTGACTCTTCATTTCGGTCGCGCGAAACGAAAACGACTTCGAAATTTGGATGCTCTTGCTTGATTTTTTCATAGAATTCCTGAAGACAAGCTTTTATTACAGCTTCACCGCAAATTCAAAAAAATACCTTCAATTTTGGTGTGAATGCACGGCATGGTGGGCACCAACTCGCTGAGAAATAAAGTCCAACAATTCTGCCATTCAAATATTCTTCGGCTTTAACCTCCGAGCCGTCTTGAAGTTTCAATGTTGTTCCTTCGAGCAAAAGCGCCATCTGAAAAAAGTAAGAAATCAATCAATAAACTAAAGAAACCTAAGAAATTGATAAAGCAAAATGTATTTACGAATAAAAGGACGTCATGTTCATTCGCGCCAAAAATTTGAATGAGACTCCGCCCACTTTCGGCACAAATGTTTCGTGTTGTGTGTTGAGATGACAGCGTTTTTATACTTGATTTAGAATGACGAAATAATGCTGACAAATGTGCGAGACACAGAGGGACAAGTTTTAGTACTATAGATCAATGATTTCAGAAAGTATTTCGTAACTTTTGCATATTATAATGTGATTTTTTCAATAAAAACAACAACACTGCTTAATTTCATAGCACTGTAGTGAGTACTGAGAATAGAACAGTTTGATAACGAAAAATAAGAAAATGCGAGTCCACAGAAAGTAGAAAACAAAAAAATTTATTGAAGCGCGCCAAGTAAACAACTATGGTCTTAGAGCGATGTGTAAAATTCGAGATGTTCCTTTGAAGCACGGTTACGCGGAGAAATTATTTCAGTTCTCCGCTGTCAACAATGATACATTCATCCATAGGTGTTCCACCTGATGTTCCTTTTGACTCGACCTCTTTCACCACATCCATTCCTTCCACAACTTTTCCAAAAACAACATGTTTTCCATCAAGCCAGGACGTTTTGACAGTACACAAGAAGAATTGCGATGAGTTGGTGTTTTTTCCCCGATTTGCCTAAGAATACAGAGAATTAGAGAATACAAGTGAGTTTTCTCACCATTGAAAGAACTCCAGGCCCAGTATGCTTCTCCACGAAGTTCTCATCATCAAAATATTCACCATAAATTGATTGAGCTCCACCATGAAAATCTCCTCCTTGGCACATGAAATTCGGAATGACTCGATGAAATTTAGTTCCCTTGTAGTGAAGAGGTTTCCCATTTTTGCCGGTTTTCTCGCCAGTGCAAAGTGCGCGGAAGTTTTCAGCAGTTTTGGGAACAATGTCATTATATAATTCCATAATTATACGACCAACTGGTTTGTCTTCAATAGCAACATCGAAGAAAACTTGAGGTCGCGGCATTGTCTGGTAAATAGTTTCGTTTCTTTGTGTTGATAAATAAAAATGGTTTTGTGGCAATATAATTCACGTTCCAAATGAAAAAGTCACGTCAAATATTATGCTATTAGCTAAAAAATCTTTCTTTTTTTTTCGAACATTTGGAAACGTTAGACAAATTCGCTTCAAAAATGAAATATTCTATTTTGAATTCAAATTAAAAAATCTTTTTTTGTGTGAAGTTCAAATTTCTGAGAAAAAAAAAACTAAACAACATTGTACTCCACGTTCCACTTCTCGAGATTTTGCGCATGCTAATTAAAAATTCCTTCACACAAGCCAAAGCATGATCTTATGGGGTGATGCAGAAGCAAAAAAACGTGCGTTTTTTAAAATAAAATGCATAACATTTCCAATGCAGGAACCTCAAAAAAACGCACGTTTTATTCAATAAAATGACATTTTCTATACAAAAAAGTGCAATTCGAAACAGTGTTGTTTTTAAAAAAAAGTTAACGTAATTGTTTTTTTTTTTAATTGTTTGGCGTGAACTTTTTTTTATTTGTCACGTGTCTCATTTTCTGCAAAGACCAAGTTTTTTTTTTCATTTGTTTTCTTCATTTTTCGATTCCTATGATTCAAACAAGAAATGAAAAACGAGAAAATGCACGCCAAACAATTAAAAAAAAACAATTACGTTAACTTTTTTTAAAGAACAACACTGTTTCGAATTGCACTTTTTTGTATAGAAAATGTCATTTTATTGAATAAAACGTGCGTTTTTTTGAGGTTCCTGCATTGGAAATGTTATGCATTTTATTTAAAAAAAACGCACGTTTTTTTGCTTCTGCATCACCCCATTATTAAAATAATAACGCAAAAAAACTAATTGATGCAGAAAAATCATTTATATTTTTTACTGAAAAACAAAACAATTATATCGGTTACTTGAGTTGTCCACAGTCAGCAATGAGAACTGCAGTCTTTGGTGTTCCGTCTTCGGATCCTTTTGATTCGATAGCTTTCACAACATCCATTCCCTCCACAACTTTTCCGAAAACAACGTGTTTTCCATCGAGCCAAGCGGTTTTGATGGTGCACAAGAAGAATTGCGAACCATTTGTATCTTTTCCGCAATTGGCCTGAAAAATATCGAGTTCAAGAGAACCAAATTACAGAATTGAATATTACCATCGAAAGAACTCCTGGTCCGGTGTGCTTCTCTTTGAAGTTTTCATCATTGAACTTCTCTCCATAGATCGATTCTCCTCCAGTTCCATCACCAGCAGTAAAATCGCCTCCTTGAATCATAAATTCGGGGATGATTCTATGGAATTTGCAGCCTTTGAAGTGAAGTGGCTTTCCGGATTTGCCTTTTCCCTTTTCACCAGTGCAAAGTGCTCGGAAGTTTTCGGCTGTTTTTGGGACAATGTCGTTATACAATTCCATAACAATTCGACCACTGGCTTTTCCGCCGATTTTGATATCAAAGTAAACGCGAACGCGCGACATGACTGGAAATTTATTATTTACTTTGGCACTGAAGTAAAATCCAATAAACCAACCTATTTTTCGTTTTGTTGACAACGACTGATGAACAGAAAAACTGAAGTGAATGAATCGCCCATTTTTGTCTTCCACCACGTTGGAAATCCACCAAATCAAGCCACGTTGTGTCACGTACGTGGTTGAAAAAAATCAGTTTTTGAAATGCCTCTCTAGTTTGTGCGTCAATTTAGTTGTTTGCTCCTGCGTTGTACACTGTGACGCACAATTGCACACATAAATTTTCGATTCTTTTTTTCGCGAGTTTTCTTGGCTTTTTTATTTTTCAGAGAAAAGTTTAGCATTTGCAGAGTTGCTTAATCGTATGATGCCTATAACAGATAGAGAAATCGATCCTGCAAGTAACAGGTTTCCGTATTGCGTAGTTTGGACACCAATACCATGTTTAACGTAAGTTCTTTTTTCTGTTCTCCGAGGAAAATTTAGATATTGAATAAATATATTATTCTTACTATCCTATTTTTAAAGCTGTTTCATAAAAAACAAAAAAATTAAATTTTCACATAGAATATTCCACAAAAAAATAACAAGTTTATGTGAATTAAATTAAAATCAAGTATAATTTCCTATTTTCAGGTGGTTTTTCCCATTTATCGGACACATGGGAATTGCAACAAGTCGCGGTGTAATCCGTGATTTTGCTGGAAGTTATTACGTCAGTGAGGATGACATGGGATTCGGTTGGCCGACACGATATTGGCAATTAGCGCCAGAGCACGCTGAAGGAGGTGTCGATGCATTCGACAAATCTATCCTGGAGGCATCAGACGTTTACAAAACTCGAATGCACAACTTGATATGTGATAATTGTCACAGTCATGTTGCAATGGCAATGAACTTGATGAGATATCAGGATAGAGAGGACTGGAATATGGTCAAGCTGGCTTGGCATATTTTGATCGATGGGAAATATGTGAAATCTCATCATTTTCTCGCCCAATGGCTACCATTTCTCATAATTGCCTGCGTTTTCATCGGAGTTTTTGCTTTTTTATAGTTTCAATTCAGATATAATATGGTTTTCATATTGTATTTATGTAAAATCTGTACATCAATCTGTGATATAATATTATTTGATCTCCATTTCGTTTTTAAATTTTTTTAAAACAATGGTTATTGGAACCATACTTATTACTTTGAAAATTTGTTTGTCTCT
Organism: Caenorhabditis sp. 38 MB-2015; assembly: GCA_900536415.3. Lineage (NCBI taxonomy): Eukaryota > Metazoa > Nematoda > Chromadorea > Rhabditida > Rhabditidae > Caenorhabditis > Caenorhabditis quiockensis. The sequence continues at coordinate 192,875 of LR551902.1, forward strand.
TCATTCAAGCGTCGATTTCAGATGGTTCGATTGACAGCAGAACTTTTATCCGAACGGCCGCAATATGTGAACACTCTGAATTTGCGAGAAATCAATGTTCGTGGTCAGAAAGTTCCAGTTATCGAAAACATGGGAGTAACAAGGGTGAGAAATTAATTTTTTGATCCGACTGAAAGCAATTTTTCAGGATCAATTCGATGTTATCGATTTCACTGACAACGATATTCGAAAATTGGATAATTTTCCGACGTTCAAGCGACTGAGTATTTTATACCTTCACAATAATCGTGTGAAGTAAGTTAAGTCAAAAATACTGACTTTTCAATTGGTTTTTTCCAGTTATATAGCTCCAGACATTGGACAAAAACTGCCGAATCTCAAAACAATCGCATTGACGAACAATAATATCTGCGAACTTGGAGATATTGATCCTTTATCCGCATGTCAAAAGTTAGAATATGTTACGTAAGTTTTCCGAACTGAGTGTTAATAATTTCTCCGATTGTTCCTAAAATCAGACATTTTTCAGATTCATAGGTAACCCAATCACCCACAAGGACAATTACCGTCTCTATGTTATTTTCAAGCTTCCATCCGTTCGTGTCATTGATTTCAATCGCGTAAAACTATCTGTGAGTTTAACTTCTACTCTTTTTCTTTTTTCTTTTCCTGGATTCATCTTATTTAATGTTACCATAGGAACGAGATGCGGCGAAAAAAATGTTCAAAGGAAAGACCGGAAAGAAGGCACGAGATGCTATTCAACGAACAGTTCATACAGAAGATGTGGCATCTGAGAAGGAGAATTCAGCTGGTGTACAATTAACACAAGAAGATCGAGATAAGATCAAGGTGAGAAATAAGGATTAATTCAGAGTATTGAGTTTTTGATTTCAGGATGCTATCAAGAACGCCAAATCACTAGCAGAAGTCAATTATTTGCAATCAATCCTAGCATCTGGACGGGTACCTGAGAAGGTAGGTTTTTATTGTTAACTTTTTTTACGAAAAAAATTCATACCACGTTAATTATACTATAAAGTTTCATTTCCTAAACAACAGTTTTTGTACAAAAAATTATTGTGTTCAAAAAAAGTTATTAAAATATTTCTCGTTCATTCTCGAAAAATAGAAAACAGATTTTGTGTGATCTCAAAACTAGAAATACTCCTTTTTTAACATCCTCTTTCATTTTTGAAAAATTCTAGAGTTAGACTAACCATGTCCTTAAAAAAAATAATTTTTTCAGGGTTGGAATCGACAATTGGATCAAATCGCCAGAGCAAACGGTGGATTTGTAGAAGAAATGGAAACCTAAAGCATTCAACTATTATGTTCTTCCAATTCTTTCCTTTTCATCTGATGTTCTCATGTTATATAACCTTGTTTTTTCACACCTTCATTATCTGTTTTAATTTATTCTACCATACCTTTTTCCCTGGAATCTCGTTCATGTTTTTTAACTTTTTAAAGATAATTTTTATTGTTTTCAAAGATTGTTTATTAATTTTCCACTTGTTTGGAGTTTTGATCGGTTTTGTACCGGAATTTTACTTGTCTAACGAAGAAAGTTCATTGAACTTTCAACATTCTTACAGATGTCACAACAAGTTAGCCAAGCGGATCAAGAAGAACAGAGGAAGATTGTCGAAAAGTTCAAACTTTTGCGAGAGCAACAACAGGATATTGCCGGCGAAGTAACCCGAATTGAAGAGGAGCGACGGGAACATGAGTCAGTTTTGAATTCTCTGAACAGCTTTAAAAAAAAATCAAAACTTGTTTTTTTCAAGTTAATTAAATTCAAAGATGAAAACGTGATCTCGGTCACAGTATTAATTTCTTAGTTTGCAAATCATACCGGAATTGAGTTTCTAATGCGATGTTCAAAGCTGGAAAAAAACGAGAAAAAAAGCAAAAAAAAAAAAACGTTCAAAGCCCCCTCTCTGTTTCACACACTGTTTCGTTCCTTCGCGTCGAGACCTTTGACAGTACTCTCGAAATAGCGTGTGAAACAGAGAGAGTTGGACTTGAACTTTAAACGATTTTTATTCGTGATTTTTTGCATTTTTTTTCAGCTTTGGACATCGCATAAGATTAAGTACATGAGAAAATTAAAATCCAACGATGAAATTTTTTAATATTCGCTGTGACTGACAGACGATTAGCCAAAACCCATAAATAAGAATTTAAAAAAATTACCTTTGGACGACATTTCGTTAAATTATAAAAATCAAAACGGAAAATAACACTCGTTTAAAAAAAATTTCAGACGAGTCCTCGATTTGATCAAAGACTTGGACAAAGATCAAAAATGTTTCCGCCTGATAAGTGATACTTTGGTTGAATATACAGTCAAAGATGTTATCCCGGACTTGGAAACTAATATCAACAATGTGAGTTTCACTTTTTTTTTCATCAAGAAAAGAATAATTTCAGCTAGCCACAGTTCTCACCCAGCTCAACAATCAACTTGTCGAAAAGGGAAAAGAGTTGAACTCGCATAAAGAAACACATAACATACGCATTCTCTCCGAGAAAGAATCTCAAGAACTCCGTGCTCGCGAACAATTAGGAACTCTCAAAATGCAATAATTTTTTGTCCAAGTTTTTATTTGTTAAAACTTTCACATTTTGATTCTTCTTGGCCTCTCAGTTGTTTTTTCCTTCTGCTTATTGTTTGTCTACCGCATGAATTGATTTTTGCTTTAAAATTAGTTTACAATTTTCAGTCAGAAGTTGAAAATCTCATTGCTACCTGAAAAGAAAAAAAGTGAAAATTATTCGACAGTTTCAGAATGATTTCGATTTGTGATGCGATTTTGTCAGACGACGAAGATGAAGTTTTAGACGAGGAAGAGGAAATAGAAGAGGCGGATCAATCAACTAGCAGCTCGAAGGTTGGTGATTTTTGAAACAGTTCGAGGATACTTTGACTGAAACTAATCAGAAAAGTCAATTTGTTTTTTTTTTCAATCTTTTTTACATAGTTTTTGTGGTTTTAAGCCGCGTGGGTTCTTACGTAAAAAGTCAATCTCTCGAGCTCAAAAAATTAGTAAAAGCAGTAGAGAAATCCATCCGAAATGATATCAAAAACTGAATCGAAATTTTTCAAGTTAAAGAATATATAAGACATTTTTAATCTTAAAAATCTATGAACTTGGAACATTTTTTATATCGTATATGTTATGCACGTATACGTATGTATATTTATAGCTGACAAGTACGGTACTGAGCCGAGTCTACCTTTTTTCTAAAATTCTCGAATGCTAAAAGTTCAATAAGCGCTTGTCACTAATTATTTGCCACCCGAACTTCGTAGTTTGAAATTAAATAATTTTCTGAAACTCAACTCATCCTAAATATTTTTAATCAGTTATTTTCAATCCCTTCCATGACACGGTGATAAGTGGTCTTGAACTCCGTTTTTCAATGCTATTTTCAGAAAGTTGAAGGATCAGATGATGAAGATAACGATGATGAGGAAGAAGACGGAGAAGAGGATGATGAACCTGAAGAAGGAGTAGAATTTGACAATTCTGAAAAACCTGTCCAAATATCAGAGGAAAATATGACAACTAAAAACTTTTCTGAACTTGGAGTCGCGTCTTGGATCACGCAACAACTTAAAACAATGCACATAAAAACAGCCACGCCTGTTCAAGCACATTGTATTCCGAAAATTATGGAAGGTTGTGATATTCTTGGATGTGCAAGGACAGGAACTGGAAAAACATTAGCATTTGCGATACCGATTTTGCAAAAGGTGAGTTGAAGTAGTTTCTATGTTAAAAAATACAACATTTTACAGCTAGCAGTTGATCCTTTTGGTGTTTATGCTCTGGTTTTGACTCCGACAAGAGAATTGGCATTCCAAATTGCAGATCAGTTTATGGCTGTAGGAAAGCCAATTACTCTGAAATGCTCAGTTATTGTTGGAGGTAGAAGTTTGGTCAGTTAATTTTAGTGTTTATGCTTTTTTTCAAAAAAGTTTTTTTTTCAGATTCAACAAGCCAGTGAGCTTTCAGCCCGACCGCACATCGTTGTAGCTACTCCGGGGAGATTGTCAGATTTGATTGAAAGTGATCCAGACGTTATTGCAAAAGTTTTCAAGCGTGTTCAATTTTTTGTCCTTGATGAAGCTGATCGAATGCTTGAAGGTCAATATAACGACCAGCTCAAGCCTATCTTCCAAAGTCTTCCACAAAAACGACAGACCCTTCTGTTATCTGCTACAATCACCAATAACATTAATCAATTGCACAAACTATCAGTTCGAAAACCATTTTTCTTCGAAGACAAAGGCAATATTTCGACAGTTGAACAGTTGGAACAGAAATACGTTGTTTGCCCCGTCTCTGTCAAAGATGCCTATCTGGTTTATGTTGTGAAAAATTATAGTGAAAGGAATCCGAAATCATCGGTTATTATTTTTGCACAGACTTGTCGAGAATGTCAAGCACTTGCTTATATGTTTGAAGGCCTTGGGTTTAGAGTGAGTTTTTCTTTAATTTTTAATTAAAATAATTAAACAATTTGAAATGAATAGAATTGATTATTAATTTTCAGGTCGGCTCACTTCACTCTCAAATTGCTCAAAAAACTCGTCTAGCCGCTCTCTCCGCTTTCAGATCGAAAACCCTCCAAGTTATTATTTGCACGGACGTCGCTGCTCGTGGTCTTGATATTCCACACGTTGATCTTGTTGTCAATCACAATATTCCACAATGCCCGAAAACATATATCCATCGAGTTGGTCGATCTGCTCGTGCTGGCCGATTCGGTTCTGCTCTCACATTCGTCACCCAGTATGATATTGAACTACTTCAAGCAATCGAGAGAACAATTAGTAAAAAACTGGAGGAATTGAAAGTCAGTGCTAAACATGTAACCAAATATGTGACCAAAGTTATTGTGGCGAAAAAAGAGGCTGAGCTCAAATTGGATAATCAGAAGTTTGGAGAGAAACGGGAGATAAATAAGAGGAAAGAACTTTTGCTTAGTGGAATGACAGAGGAAGAAGCTGATAAGCACATGGAGAATATGAAATTGCGAAGAGTGGCCGATTCGAAGCGAAAAATTGAGAAACTGACCGGACAGATTGAGGCCAAAAAATCAAAGTTTTCAGCTAAGAAAGCTAGAAAATCCAATTAAATTTGTTGTTTTGTTGATTTTTTTGTCATCAGAGTTTATGAATTGTTATGAATTGTTATGTGTTTCTTTTTTTTTTCTTAATAAGGTGAAAATGGTTTTTAGCCATTGCAATATATTTTTCCGAATTCCTTGAGTTTTTCTATATTAAATTTTACAGGTGGAAGAAAGTTAGCAACATTTCCGATTTACCAGCAAAATGTGAGTTTATTCAGCTAAATTGTAATTCATAAAGACAGAAGATTATCGAAAAAAGCATTCGATCAGATCCTTTGTCGGTTAAAAAAAAGTTTTATTCAACATTTCAGGCATGGGTTCCAAATCGGTGGTCGAATCAACGATGATATGATCGAGCCGACATTTAATCTTCGGCTCATCGAAGCCGTTAAACATAGCAGGTGTATTTTTGACTCAACAGATCGGCAATATCGGAATACCGAATATAAGAACAAAGTTTGGAATCGACTTGTCACTGTTCTGGGTTATGAAGGAGACCCGCGAATGTTGGCGTCCCGATGGAAACAATTACGAGATAAATACGGCAAAGAGAAACGAAAACAAAAGTATAGTCATGAGAAATCAGCGTGGCAATACTTCAAACATCTCACTTTTCTCGATCCACATATGACAGATCGAACCGATGTATCACCGTCAAGAAAAGAACCGCATGATGTGGTAAGTTGTCTTGGAAAAGAAACATTGAATAATTTCAAAAATTTCAAGCATTTGGCTGTAACTGATCCGATGTTTGCTCCTCGCCTCATTGAACAAGTTCATCAACATCCGTGTCTTTACGATGTTCGAGATGCAAAATATCGCCATTCCGATTGGCGACATCAAGCATGGACCCAGATCATTGAAACACTCCAATATCCCAGTGGAATTCCCTCCATCTATAAACAATGGAAAAAATTTAGAGATCGATATGTACGAGAGAAAAGACGACTGAAAATACAGGTAATTTCGAAATTCGATAAAGCACGCTCTCGCATCAGTGTTGTCCTCACAATTGTTATAATTTTAGGCGGATCTTGGTTCTGTCGAAATCTCATCTTGGGAGTATTATGATCAAATGATGTGGATGGACCCGTTCTTAGATGATCGGGCTGCGGGTGCACGTGGATCATTGAAACGAGGAGGACCTGATGATATGTCGGAATACGGGGATTATGATGATGAGTTAGTTTTTTTTTTCATAAATTAAAAATTTATAAGTTTTTCTATTTGGTAAAGTATTCTAGGGATTAGAAATGTTTACAAAGGAAATAAATCAATTCGACTTGCACAAATATTTTCAAAAAATTTTAGTTCTATTAGCGCTATGAAACAGAAAGTATTTACTAATAGTTCGAAAATAACTTTTGTTTTACAGTATGCATTTCATGATGATGGAAAAACGTGGTGGAGGAGCTGGAAGTGGAGATGTTCTTCTTGATGGAGATTCGGCATTCTCGGCATCAATCGTTTCCGATCTACGTACTTTGCCCGATCATGCTCGAGCAATAGCCAAACATCAAATTGAAATGCTCCTGGAGACTGGAGGAAAAATGGGTTATATGTAATAATTTGAATCATTAATTCGCTATAAGACTAGTGATAACATAATGTTAATAATGTTTATTTTTTAATTTTGATATGATCTCTCTGTACATTTTGAATAAAATTTGAGTTTCTGAAGAGTTTATCAAACGTTTGATGGGTTGTTATAGACCCTTGTTTTATATTTCGGAATTAAGGTGTAAACTTGAATCCTTGTTTGCAGAGCACATGCCGTTGTTACATAAAAAACCCTTTCACAAATCAGAAAAACCACCGGATTTGAGATATGATACAAAGGTTTTTTATTTAGAAGCGACGAACGAGGTGTTTTTGAATCATGAGTAAGTTCAATTTTTTTTTTTTTTTGAAGTTTGAAAGTGGGAAACTTCTAACAGCTTTCCCTTATGCATTCGAATTTTATAGAATCATAAACTAATGAAAAAGAGAGTGAACAAAAAACTTTGTATTCAAAACCTGATTCAGGAAATAAAATAAAGAAGAGAGAATAATACAAAACTTACTTTTGTAAACGGCGCGTTTATTTTCTGGTTGCTATCTTCATGTTTAGGTTTTCGGGGGAAAAATGTATTTTTCTCATTTCGTGAATCGGGCTCGCAAATAAGTGCTTTGTTTCAAAAGTTCATAATTTCAATTTTTTTCATCTCTATTCTTTTTGTATACATCCAATCAAACATTTTCACTTGGAGTTCGTTTTTTTTTTTGAAAAGAACAATATTTCCTTGACAAAAAATCTCTATAAATATTCAATACCCATGTGAAATGTACAGTAACTCGTTTAAATTTCTAGGGATTACTTCAATCGTGTCATAGAATTAAATTCAACAGTCTGGTCATGCGCATATACCCGAAAAACCAATTTAACATTCTTCGAAGCTTGTCAATCAGAAGCCGAAGCTATCAGATCTCTAAATCATTTTCCTGGTTTTCTCGAAAAACCAATATTGTTCATCGTTAAAAACTTCACGAATCGTGGAAGATTTGAGGATCTTGTGAATGATTGTTATAACATCATGAAAGACCGTTATTTCATCGGTGAAGAAGTGACATTTTCGGAAAAGAGCAAAAAGTATCCGGCCAAAGTGATTGGAAATTATGTGTTGTCTGATTCGACAAGAGAAACACGATACGATGAAATGTAAGTTTTGGCGATTCTCATACTTTTTTGAAATAAAGTTTTCAGACGAGATGGAAAAGGAGAGTTGAAAGAACCTCTTTTACCGGCTTCGGAATTTTTTCGATACACATTACAATTGTTGGAAGGACCATCTTTGACAGAAAATGGAGAAGAAGATAATGGTATCAGGGATCACGTTACACTCGATAAATTATTGTAAGTGATCAAAAAAGTTCAGTAGGCCAAGAAAACCAAACATAATCACTTCTAGGAACGAAATTCCGCTCAAAACTTTCATATTTCTATCCAATTTGAAACAGAAAATTCTTATCAAGAATGATATTTATTAAAAATGTTTTTCAGTCGATCAAAACACATTGGTTCTCGTCAAAAAGTCAAACTTTTCCTCAAAAACGCATGTTACATGCCATGGCCTGGAGACCACTATATTGTGAAAGAAGAGTTTTTGGCTGATGGAATTCTCCATACTCTCGAATGGGATATGTTATTGGCTGGTGATGCTCCGATTTGCCCCCAGACTCCAGTTTTGCAAAGAGGTCGAACGCCGAATGTCATGAAGCCAGGTTATGTAGAACCGCCGAAGAAAGAGAAAAAAGAGCGAAGAAAATCGCAGAAAAATGGAGAAGAAATGCGCAGTTCTGAAGAACCTGATGAATCGTTGTTTGATGAAGATATGAAACCGGATCTGGAAGAGATTGGAGAACTTCCAACTACATCAAAAGGATCTACTAAACGTCCACGGAAAAAGAAAACGATTGCAGAAGCTGATGAAGGACCAACGCCAAAAAAGAAACGAGTCAAACGTAAATCTGAAGCTGATCAAAAGACGCCGACAAAGAAGAAGAAACCAGCAACACCTAAGATGTCGGAAAAGAAAAAGAAGCAAATTAAAGAGCAGCAAGAGCAATTGGAACCGATCTTCAAAGATGCGGAAAAATATAATATTGATTTGACTAATATAAAACAAGAAACGGTACTGTTAAACGAAGAAGCTGTGAATAAATTGAAAGAGAATGTGAAAGAGGCCAAAGAAAAGGTTGAATTTTGAATTATTTTAAATTCTTGAACTCATTTTTGTAGGATAAAGAGGCCCAGAAAGAAGAACGAAAAAGGAAGAACCGTGAAAAGGCGATATACAACAAGAAACGCGAAGATCTTATATGTGATGATTTGAAGCCAATGCCAAAGTTCTCGGCTCTCGAATTACCGCTCTGGATGAAATCGGAAGAGTTCAGCGAATATATGTTTGTCATGCAATTTTTCTGCACTTTCCAAGAACTTCTCCCACTCAAAGGTTGGTATTCTCAGTTTAATAAATTTTCATTATTAGGTTTGAAATGATAACATAATAATATTCTAAGTTTCAATATTTTGTGTTTTTAACTATAATTTCATTAAGAAATACGTGGAACTACTGATATCTACCTCGCTGATATCATCATTGCCATTCGTTGTAATGATCCACAGAACAGCCCATATGCCGATTTGATGCGAGTTTTGTTATCAGTTCGTGCAGATGTTGCCGACGAAGAAGATGGCGATGATGCAGACTTCTCGAACAAAGATGAATGTTATCTTCTCAATAATCAAAATTGTGATCCGGGTCACCCGATTTATGGCGAAGCTATACGGGAAAGCAGTGAGTTGCATAATCGGATTCGAAAGCTTCATGGAAAACCGGTCAGACATTTGCCAGTCGATTGGATGACTTTGAGTGAAGTTTTGAGATTGATATTTTTGACATCTGGTTATTACACGGGTTTGTCGACGCATAGACATCGATTGTATACAAGAGGAGTGTATAAAGGGTAGGTCCTAGATAACATTTTTTGTTAAAACGTATTATTTTTCAGATACGAAGATCCAGGCTTCGAATTTAGACAAAATCATCCCGAAATTCTTGAAAAGCTTCGCACAAAAACCATCTATGAACTTGAACCGAATGAACGTCTTGAAATCATAAAAGCTCTAATTCTCCAACTTTTGACCTACTCGAAATTCCGAAATTATATTGATGATCAACACAATGAAATTTATGAACTTCGAAAGGAACAAAAGAAATTGAAGTTATGGGAGCAGACACAAGAACAAGAAGCGAATGCAGCTAGACAAGCATTGGAACAAGCTGGAAACAAAACAGCAACTGTGAAAGCAACCACTGCGATTGGAAAACGGCTCAAAAGTCATATTAAAGCGTTGAATGAAGGAAGAAGAGTTGATAGAGAAGATCTTGATACGGTTTGTTTTTTGGAAATAGTTTGACAATATATAAGATATGTTCTAGATCTTGTTGGAGGCTGTACCTTATACTGAACTTGATCTCGATGAAATAGTTACGGCTAGAAGTTTGCAAAAGGATGAATATGGAGAATTGATGAAGGATTTGGTTTCGAAAATTTTTGAGACCCATTGTAAGTGTTTTACGAAAAGGGTCTAACAATCAGTATATGTTCATTCGTCTGGGATAGATAAGAAATAATTCACACAAGAAAACGAGTTTAAGAAATTCAGCGTATTTTCTTCCAAAAATGTTTACTATAAGTCAGCATGTTTCGTCCTAAGAAGAGCAAAAAATTCCTCTTTTTATCAACGATATGTTTACAACTTATACTTTACACAAGTAGAAAAATTTAATTCAACATTTTCCAGCTATGATCAGCGATATTATCTTGGGCAAAGATCGTGCGTATCGAAAGTATTTTGTCGTCGACAATCTTGCTGCCATTCTTGTCGAAACTCCTTATCCTTCCGAAGATCGAATCGGTTGTTGCGAAGAGCCATCGATCGTTGAGAAACCTGAACTTTTGATGGAAAATGACCACCAGGAAGTGTTCATTTGTACAGGAAGTATGGATTCGTGCAAAGTTCATGGAACGAACAGTTGGAATCGCCCTAAATGGAGTTATATCAGTGGTCCAGAACAGTTCGAGGAGTTGATGAAAACATTGAACCCGAGAGGTTTTCGTGAATTTGATCTTATCGAAGAGTTGAATCAATTCAAACCGAATTTGATTGAAATTCTGCAAACTACGGTGAATTTTTATTGAGAGTTGTTGTTAGTTTCTGAATTATATGTTTTTCAGAGTACCTATATCGAATCTGGAGAATGGTTAGAATCATTGATGTCTAAGGCCGAAGATCCGGCTGAATCATGGGATATCGATTGGGACGAAGAACTTCGCGATTTACTTCTTGATTTTGAGGAAAAAGTCGATCAAGGACAAATGGGTTCAATCGCGAAAACTTTCAATTTGGATAGAAATGTTTGGAGAGAGAATTTGAAAAACATCGGAGACACTATGATGTTATTAAATGACGATATTGAAATAGGATCGGAGATTGTAGTTAGTTTGGATGATATCAAACAATTCAATGATGTCAAGAAGTTATGTGTCGCATTCTTCCAAATTGTTAAATGTATCTCGCCAAAGTTCATACGACATCCGTTCACAAGTCAACATAAAGATGAAAGTGAGTTTTGCCCATTCTGAGAAAATAGAGTGTAGAAGTGAAGTAGTTCAAGCCACAGTAAAAAAGTTTTCCTGCTTCCAGATGGAATTCCTAAGCCGTCTGAAATGTTTATCCGATGGCAGAAAGCTCTACTAGAATGCGAATCCCTTTCCTCATTATCCTTGTTTTTGTCCACAATCGAAGTTGCCATTCAATGGGGAAAATCTCGCCTTCAAGGAAAATGTAAAATGTGCCGAAGAAAGGGAGCAACAAATGATCTTGTCTTGTGCACAGAATGCGATAACTGTTATCATTTGACTTGTGTGAATCTGCCAAAAAATCAAGGAGCTCCAAGTGACTGGAAATGTGCCGTATGTAATGCGAATCAACGAAAATTGATGAACGAGGAGAAACGAAGAAAAAACACCACAACAACGGAAAACATGAAATTCCCGAGTAGTGGAGAAGAAGAGGAGTTCTCTGCCGCTGAATCGACAATTATTGACACTGATGCCGGAACAGATTCGAAGTTGTTCTCGGATCCTGAAAATAGTGATTTGGATAGTGTAAATGTGACAAGAACTTTGAGTGGACGTGCCGTCAAAAAAGTGCAGTATAATGATATGGTAAAAGTGACAAAACCTTTGAAGCCGATCAAACAGAGAAAGTCGAATGGTTATGCGTCATCGGATAGATCGACGAGAAGCTCGCAAAGAAAGTAGGTGTTAGGGTTTTTTAGTTTTCAACAAAATAACCACGGTTTTCAATGAAAATTCTTATCTCGACTACTCAACAGGCAGCATTATACTGAAATTTTCAGCTTGGAAAGTTATGATGAGAATACAAGTATGACTGAAGAAGAGGAAGAAACTGACGTAGGTTCAGAATTGATAACAGATGAAGAAGAAGATCGAAGAAGAAGTAAAAGAACGCCAAAGCGCAAAAGTAGGAAACAATACCTTTTCCATAATTTCAGCTTAAAAGATCGGATTTCCAGATTTTGAAAAACTCGAGCAAGTCACTCGTCATCCACACACTCCAAACATACGCGAAAAAATGCTGAAAATAGAGAATTTGCTGAAAGAATCGATGAGAAAAGAGTGTTCCTGGCCATTCTTGGAGGCGGTCGATAGAAAAGAAGTTCCCGATTATTATGATGTTATCAAAAGACCAATGTTTTTGAGAGCAATGATGAATAAATTGAAACAGAGAGTCTATAATGAACCTATTGAGGTGAGAATTCAGTAATTTTTGAAGTGAAAAAAGCGCCTGGAGTAAATTTTTAGATCTTTGACAATTTTTATCAAAACCATGAAACGTATATTTTCCAGGTTCGTCTTGACTTCAATTTGATCATTGACAATTGTGAAACTTATAACGAGACAGACAGCGAAATTTATCGAGTGAGTTCAGAAAATTTTATCGAACCCTCTCAATTAAATTTTTTCAGCTCTCTCGTCAGCTTTATGACTTTGTAACTCCGCGCCTTGACGCAATTATTGATCATTAAACTACTCAACATATCCTTAATCATTATCATATCCCCAGTAATCAACCCGGTCTCAACACCCACCAAAACGAGTATTATTTTTTTTTCTCTAAACACTAATTGTTGAATATTTATCCCGAAACCATAAAAATCTGTTTCTGTTGTGTTTGTCTTTAAAATCTTTCAAAGAATCTCATATTTTGTTATGTGTTTGTACTATTTTGCTTTACTTTGTTGAATACAAATATTGAAAACTGAGAGGTGTTAAAATTACGAGATGCGCACACTGAATACGCTGAAAGTATATCTGATAATTTTTGAAAACCTAAAAAATTGAGGTTTCCAGATGGAAAAGATAGCTAGGATATTCACGAGTTCATTCAAATTAGCTACTAGTGATTTGGCCAATCAGGTAGTATACGAAAATATTAAATTTTGAAAGGATTTTTTTTTTTTTTGAAGTACGCTCTACCGGTCAAATCGATGACGGGAAGCATGATCAGTCGAATGACAGCGAAAAGTTCGAAGAGGTTGAATGAGCTGCTCATCGAAAAGCATATGAAAGTGAAAGCAGGTAAGATGGTACAGTAATCGGGAGAGCCTCAGAAAAAAAACTGCCAGCGAAATTCAAATAAAAACAGTAACCATGACATTCAGTCATAATGATCTCATTAAATTCAAGACCATCTTCTTCGAATATTTTAGTAGAATATCTAATGATGATTATGTAATTCTACAAATCAAAACATTTTAACAATAAAAAAGCTGCAGTTTCAAAAAAATATTCAAAACGTCGAAATTTCGGAAATATAATTACTTTCTATTATTCGTAGTTCCCGATTTTTAACAGCTCTTCATGATATACTACATTTATTCTTATATTGTCAAGCGTTGGTCACTTTCATTAAATCTAGTGCGCCACTCTTAAAAACGGTGAAAATTTTCAGACGACTACATTTTCGAAATTGGATTTGGTCGAGGTGATGCCATCAAAATGTGCTTCGACAAAGTATCGAAAGGAAAGGGAATGGTAAGGCTGAAATTCATTTCTCAAAAAGAAGGCTCATTCATTTCTTCTCATCCTTCATAATATCACTCTGTTGAACAGCCAGAGTTTTTGTCTGAAATATAGAAACATACAATCTGCCTATATTTAGTTTAGATCACACTTACATTGCTAGTCCTAGTAGACATCGAGTTCCACTCTTGACTCTTCTCCCAAACACTTGTCCCGCGGAATTTAATCGAGTTGAGCTCGACGTCCGGTTTTTTAACTGATCTGAAGACGACGTTGAAAACGCAGTTATGTTTGACACCGTCAGCAATGAGATCAACTTCGATAGGCTCGATGAAATCTTGTTTCTGACCGTTTTCATTTGGAACATCGATAGGTGGCAGATCTATTTTCATCGATCTAAAACATTTAAATGTTATCAGTTTTTGCGTAGATTCAAAAATAAAAACAACTTTTCGAAACAGCAAATTAGTTTGAGATTGGACAACGAAAAAACATTATTTTCAATTCTCAACTATCATTTCATTAGTTTCTGAGAACTATAGCGATAAAAATTCTTCAAAAAATTGTTAAAAATTTCTTAATACTATTTATCTCCTACTAACTTTTCGGGTGTACTTCTTGTTGAATCCGGCAGAACAATCTTCGGTGCTCTCGATCTTGATCGCTTCTTTCTCGGACGTTTTGCATGCATCGATACTGCAAACCCTGCAACTACAGTACTCCTTCTGTATTTCACTTACCGTCCTGCTCTTTCACAGTCTCCTCCTTCTTCTCATTCACCTGCGGCGGTTGTCCTTCGCGTTCCAAAATTTCACGGGTGATTTTAGTTTCTTTGATGCGGAGCTTACCTCTTGGTCGCAACACTAAAATCAGAGAAATGCTAGCTTTTATTCTAAAGTACTGCTCCACTTACAGCTGATATCGGATGACGAAGAATTCTCGTTCGAATCCGGTTTTTTGTTGTCCGGCGTAATTTCAAGCGCGGTTCTCATATCGTTCTGAGGCGGAGTCTTGGATCTGCGAACTCGTTCGAATAACGCGTCCAAATTACGTGTCGCTGGCTTTCTCAAACTCTTATCCACGTCAACTTCATTGGGCGATATTTTGGGTGCCGGTGATGTTTGTTGAGGTGTCCCATTCTTAACCGGTGTCAACATTGCTCGCGCCGAAGTTGGTCGAAGAAGACATGGCGACTTTGGTGTGGATGTGGCTTGTGGTGACGATTGAAGGAATGAGCAGCCGGTATCGTTGGACCTTGGTGTCGCCGCCAATGCTGTCTTCACATCGTCGTTTTGTCTTTTTGGAGCATGTTGGCGGATCGCAGGAGTGGCGATGCGCTTCTTTTGCTTTGGTTTTTGTTGTTGTTGGGACTTTGAATCGGGCAAGGCAAAAATGAACTTGATTTCGCGATAATCACAGTGTTGCTCGCCGAATGATCCTTGATCGTGATTCCAGTGCTGAGCCATTTCAGCAGTCGCCTTGTGGTCAATTAGAATTCTACAAAAATGGAATAATATCGAAAAGTGCTGTATAAGAGACACCAACTTCATTAGTCGCGGATTTCATAGGAAAAATATAATTTAATCAGTTATTTTTTAGTGAAGAATATTTGAGAGAAGTCAATTTTTTCATTCAAATTAATTTTTGGGAAAAAATACTGTTTTCCCAATTGTGTAAAATCTACTTGTAAAGGCCTAGTGAATATTTTCTCATTTCCAATTCCTATCTAAGGCCCATTAGTATAGATTTTCACCATGCACTTACCCAACATTCTCGCGATCAAACATCACCTTCTCTTCAAAATTGATCGTCTTCGTTGGATCGAATGTTTTCTTCTCCGAAGCGATCTCAAATTTCCCTTCTGCTTGATCATTCTTCAGCCCAATCACAAATTTCTCAAAACGAGAGTAGGTTTGACGACGAGTCTCGATTTTTTCAGAGCATTTGATGTTGAGGGATCCATCGAGAAATCTGTGAACAATGGTTTGTCATTCTCATCTAAAAAATAGAACTTACTTTCCCTGATCTCCGATGATTCTTGTCTTACAAATATCCGAATAAAACTTCTCCTCACTTGTCGTTGTCACTTTTCCACTCCCAACTTTTCTGACCATTTGGACTGTTTCTATCAAAACTCCCTTATCTGAATAGAAAATTCGACTACTGTAGTCTTCATCCTCTTTTTCATCATCATTGATATCAATCGAACTTCGGCTTGTCCCAATATTGCCTCTACACGCCTCAATCATCTCCTCATACAATTCACCTCGATCTTCCAATGATAACTTCTTGGTGGTCAATATGATTCTAGTCAAGAATTGAATTGTTTTCGCCTCAGCCACCCCAGTCACTTGTTGTTCTGTCAAAATATGCAGAGGTGAGGGAAGCGAAATGCATTCTGGACGAGAAACTCGGCAACGATCGCGTAGTTCAGCCATCTGATCATTCGTTGGAAATGTGAGAGCTCGCTTTGCTGGCTTTCTAGATCTCGATCTACATCTTGGTTCATCTGAAGTCGCTGGCATTATTGCTCTCGATCTCGACCTCGATCTTGATTCATCTCTAGCTGGTCTAGCAACCGATCTCGATGTTGATCTTGGTCTAGACCTCGACCCTGACACCGAATCGGCCCACGAATCGGGTCTTTTTCGAGAGCGTGATCTACTGGCATTGTTGAGAATTGCACGACGTCGAAGATCGGCTTCAGATCGACGGCTTCGACGTGGAGGATAGTCTTCAACTTCATCTTCCTCATCATACTCTTGATTGTCATCCGAGATTATTGTGATCTTTCGCTTTCGATCGTTTTGAACATGTAGAACAAGTTCCGGACATGTTGTATACATTGTTTCATCGTCGTCTACTATTATTAGCTCTTCGTCTTCATTTACCTGTAACAATTTTTTAGATTGGAAAATGGTCTGCTCACATTTTAAAAATTTTCACTGTTCCAGAGTGTTCATTTTTGTTGTTACTCTGTTCAATTGCCAAATACAATCCAAATTTTGTATAACTAAACAATTCGCTCCATTCCAAAAATTATTTCAATTCTCAGAAATGGATATCTATTTAAAAAATCGAATGACAGCTTTTTTTTCTGTTGTGTTTCGTTAACTATATCAATGATTTTCTGATGATACCTATGTTTTAACTAGTATAAAAATTATTTCTCAGTTTTCACACAAAAGTAGTGCCCCGTTTCGGACAACTATTCTCAATTACAGTAACCATAATGGTCCCAACTCACTTTGATGATTCGTTGATCACTCATCTTCTTTCAAAAAAAAATCGCAAAATACTCTGACTTTCCCTGTTTGATTTTCTTGATTCTTATCATTTTATTTAATCTAGTTCACGTTTCAGGTTTTCGGCGTCGAACGTTCTGGTTATTTAGACGAAAAAGTTCGCAAACGTTTTGATTTGGAAATTGCCGAAACATCGAAAATTCGCATCGACTCGGCTATCGATCTTCGCAATTTACCATATCCTACCAATCTTTTCGACCATGTATTCCACGTGGATTTGTTCTATTTTCTCAGACAAGATCATTTATTGGATATTAATCGAGAGATGTTGCGAGTTTTGAAACCGGGAGCTGAAGTATCTATAGGAATGCAATTTGCCAGATTGAAAAAGTTGACGGAGAATGGGATTCTGGATAGTTCACAATGGGATCCGATGAGGTATTTGACAATGTTGGAAGCGGCTGAATTCAAAGATGTTAAACTGGATTATCATACAGATGAGGAGATTGGAGAATATCAAGTTATACGAGCAAGAAAGGCCGATGAACTGAGTGTAAGATTAAAAAAATGTAGTTTTTTTTGAAGTTTTAATTTTTGTAGACCGATTTGGATCCTGAAGAAATGTTAAAACAGTTAGCATTGGATATGAAACGGGAACGACTCGCAATAGCAATGATGAACAATAAAAAAGAAGACACGGGTGATATTTAAAAATAGTTAATTAGGAATAGGACTCATAATAAATTTTAGATTCATATTGTTTTGTGAAGCATATTGAGATGAAGTTGACTTTCGAGGCGATTCGAAAGCCTTTCTAAAATTCGGCTTGATTCTGAAGCTATATTTTGTAGTTAGATTTTGGAGGAAAACATGAATGTTTTAACAAAGTAGTGACCGGCACAAACAGAAAGTCAAATTTAGAAAACGAGTAATTCCCAGGTCACAAATTAGCTCAATTTCAAAAATTTACCGTTTCAAAATATATGTAAATAGTTATCGAATTATATTATGTAATTATATTGAATCATAATTTTGGAACAAGAGCATCGCGGCGAAATTCCCGCTCCAAGTTTATGCCAAACCATTCCAGACCTTGAGGTATTCGAATTGTGGGGATTTTTACTTCTCACTTCCACAGGAAGAATTGTAGATTTTTTATCCATCGAGTTTTACCCTAGCATAATTTGTGAGTTAGAGTCTTATGTACATAGTTTTGTTCTTAGAACTTACTGTTACAGAAGTTATGTAATTTTTTTTTGAATAGAGAAATACCTGATTCTGTTATGTCATCATTCGTTAGAAAAATTTGATGAGAAATAACTTCTGAGCCTTCTCTTTCTATGTTTTCTATTTCAAAAGCTTGATAAATATGGTACTAAAAAGTTAGAAAATGTTCATCGCGCTGAATTAAAAAATACTTTATTACTAATTGGAAATATGTTACGTCCTATGTTTTAACTGTGGAAGTAAAAATCGGATATGGTTGCGCTGTTTCGGATATCAAGTTCATTCTCTTCTTCACATTGTTACGAAATTCGATGTTACAATAAAGAGTAACCACTCTGAAAAATCTATGATTTCGAGAAAAATAATAGATATATGTGAATACCCATCACTAGCATGAACGAAACACCAAGCAATCAATGAGGCAAAGAAATGAAAGAGGTCACTTTGGAACATTGGAGAGATGATGAAACAAACGACGAGTTCAATCACAAATATTGCTCCTTGGAAAAGGATTTGTCGAAGAAAACTGTTTTCGCGAGCTGTTTTCTCGTTTGACTGAGTGTTAGTTCTCTGAAACATTAGACCGATTTTACACTGATAAATTGTTCCCCAGCATTCGAGTTTAAGTAAAATTACGGGTTTTTAAAAATTACCTTCCGTTCTCTTTTGACTTTCAAAATAGTGAACATATCAATAATCACAATGACAACTATGACTGTTACATATTTGCAAAATCCGAAATAATATGAAATTTTTATGCAAGTTGTATCCGCATTATATGTGAATCGATATTCCAATAAAGCGTAGGAAAATCGACAGGAAGCTTAAAAAAGAAAAATAAAGTTGTTTGCTGATGTTGACTTTTTACTGCTTCAAAAAGTTATGATCTCATTTACAGTTTTCGCGTCAATGTTCAATTGAGGTGGCATTATAAAATCACTATTCTGGTCTCTACATAGATTAACTCACTGTTGTTAGCGGATATCACATTAAAAATGTTCTGAACGTTTCTGCGTTTGTAGAACTTTGTCATTTAGAAATAGTTGAACGCTTTACAGTTTTTGAAAGTTACCACAAAATCCAATGAAATTATCATTATGATAATATTACGGTTTCAAAAGATCAACATCACTTTGCCATTTCTTATTTATAGTAGTTGATAGTTGGAAATTCATCTGAATCAAAGCATTTTTTACTTTTTTAGGTGAGATGTAGTTTCTCTTGTTTGAGGTTATTCGACTTGAAATGCGATTTCATTTTCAAAATGATGTCTTTAGAAGAACTTCTTTTATCATTGTATTTGTTTTGCAAATTTATTCAACTTGAGCATGAGATGATGTCTAATCATACAATCTGATAAACATGTGCATTGTTGCATGCTGGGTAAGAAGCAAATTTTATCGCTAACACGTGCTTTGTTGAATACGGAAATCAAAGCTAAAGCCCTTAACAAGCCGTGAAAAGTTGAACCACACACTTTCAAAAATGTTTAGATGAATTGTAGTTACCGGAGACAACCCCTTTTCCCTAAAAACTCAGAAAAGTTTACAGTTTGATATTTTAGTTTACGGTTTGATATATGAATCATTATTTCGTGTTTGAAAGAATTTCTTGATCACTATTCTAATTGTAAGTTTTTTTTTGTTTATTGAACACCATTATCCGTTTCTCAAAATCTCGTGAGAAAATCAAGTTATTAACCCTTTTGGCTTACCTATATATAAAAGTAGAACCGATAGTAGAGATATCAAAAATACAACAAACGATGCCACATAAGTATTATGTCTGTTGAACATTTTGTTATATTGCATCGGAGAATAAACCGCAATCAATCGATTACAGGATATCAAAAAATGAGACAAAATCGATATATTATAACAGAAAATGAGAATCGCCCCACAATGCGTCGAATATTCAGACATCCAATCACTATCCATTATAACCATTGGCGAGACATATAAAAGAAACATCAATGAATGGATACCATCACCAATTGATTGACTGGCTGTTAGAATTCCGAATGAGGTATTGAAAAGGGGAAGTTTACGAATGATGAATATCACCGACCAATTGGCAAGGACTCCAAAAAGGGACAACTGAAGTTATGGTTTTTTTTTCCATTAGCATAAATGGGGAGAAACTCACAAACATGAGGACTGTTCCAAGGAGATCTGTGTTAAGCATGATGATGAAGAAGATAGATCTGAAAATATTTTATGAGAAATATAAGAACAAGATCAGAAATAAGAAGAGTGCAAATTAACATGCTCAAATGAATTGTGGTGTGTGTTGAACATGGCTTCATAATCAGAGTTAATTAGCGTGAAAATAGATGACGCGTTTATTTGATTAACAGAAGAAAAGATTGGACTTTTTGAGTCCAATTTCAGTATATACATATCTTGAAATTTTAACAACTGAAAGTTTTGTTTTTTTTTTCAACTAGGCTTGTTAATTTACATAAAACATTAAGTGACTTTACTTCATCATTAACAAGTGAGAGATTTTGAAAAAATACAAATTCAAAAGTAAGGTTCCGAGAAAAAAGTCGATCTTAAAAGCCTTAAAAAAAGAGCACTATCGGAATAGCATGGAATTCGAGAAATCTTAGGTCAAAGTTGAAGAACCACAACTAGCTAAGCTGGCAACGCCCTTATGATTTGACGGAAACTAAAAGAGTGCATTGTTCTCATGACATTTTTCTGTTTATCAAAAGTTGTTGAAACAGTAACAGTTCTTTTTTCAAAACAAAGGCAAATTTGATTATTTTAGATTCCGAGAAGAAAAATAACAGCTCAGGACTGTGAAAAAAATTACAAATAAATTAAATAAACGAGTTTTAGGTTTATGTTATTCTGATTCACCAGTGTGATTTTCATATCACACACGGCCACCCAACTTCTGAAGTTGATGAAAACGAGGCTTTTCTCGAAATTAATGAAACAGTATATTTTCCAAAATATTCACATGTGAAAATCAAAATTTAAAAACGTAAGAAATGAGACAATCAATAGAGCAATAACTCTTCAAGATTAAACAACATATGAAACAGCGATTTTGTGAATTCGGGAATTCAGTTTTTGAACATCAGAACATTATCTGAGAAAACACTTCAAACTTTTTACAACTCGTGAAACAGTAACTTGGAAGCATCTTTTTCTGTTTCTAAGGTACGACAAGCTCGGGTGAAAATTTTAACGTTTTTTTCTGGAAACAAAAGTTTAAAATTCTCGAGCCACGTGGCCTTCGGGGTTGAATGTAGAAGTTTTCGACCTGTACACAATATAACAACAAAACTATCACATTGGGCAAATTTATAAAAATATATTTCTAGCGGGAGTTCTATATAACTCGAAACACTTTTTTTGACGAACATTTCATAAATCTTCTTTAATGATTTTTAAAAGTTGTGAAA
The DNA here is from genome assembly GCA_900536415.3 of Caenorhabditis sp. 38 MB-2015. Classification (NCBI taxonomy): domain Eukaryota; kingdom Metazoa; phylum Nematoda; class Chromadorea; order Rhabditida; family Rhabditidae; genus Caenorhabditis; species Caenorhabditis quiockensis. Next base: position 214,562 of record LR551902.1, read on the forward strand.
CAGTAAACTCTAATGCGCATAACTTGTGTCCAACTTGTTTGATGAAAATCAAGATGTGTGTTTCAAATAACAACTTTATAGAACTCATGAAACAGTAAGATGGGAACATAATTTTTGCTCCACAATAATGATCATACGTCGGGTTGACATCATAAAATGATTCCGAGCAAAGAAAAATCGAACAATGAACAGACAAGTTTGGTTATTTTTTGCAAACTTCCAGACCAAAATTTGAGAAAAAAAAGTCAACTGATCTTACCTCTTACCTATATACTAATTGGAAAGTTGCTTTTTTAAATAGTTTGTGACAGGCCATAACTCAGCTCTCAGCTGATGAAAAACTTTCGCACTTTCACAGTTAAGGTTTTTTATATACCAGGATGATACGCCTTAACTGGAAAATATGAAAATAAACTCATGTGCGCAATTAAAAAATTAACTTTTTACACTGGAACAAAGAAATTACGAGTTTGTGAATTCTTAAAAACGTGACACCCTATTTAAAAATACCTGTATTGCCAATTTTGGAAGAGCTGTTAATTAAATATTTTTCAATCCAAGAACCTACTGATTGGGAAATGTTGTATTATCAGAAGACAAATTGCGTTGTAAGAAGTTCTATATACAGTAGCTGATTCATTTAGAAGCAAAAAATGATTGTAAGTTCGAAACAAAACTAGATTTTTTTCCTGGACCGGGAGAAATAGGAGTCAAGGATATAAAAAATGTCCATGAATCAGGTTAAACTCAAAGAAATCGGATTTTGGACCCGATTCAGCAAATTTTTGTGAAAAGTCGTGTCCATTCCGATTTTTTTCTGGACACAGTTCAAGGAGATTTTTAGAAATCGTAGTTCGATTTAGAGACTATCATTTTGGAACCGAAACAAATCGGGTCCAGTCTGATTCAAGAGAATTAAATTGTGCATTTCACTACCTTCGCCTGTGGAAAATAAAAAATTCCCTATTTATAATATTCTAAGCAACGGTTCAAAAAGTTTTTTCCTTTTTAGATTTAGTCGGAACGAAATATTATAGAACGGACAAAGTTTAAGATTTTTTTTCTTTTTTTCAGTTTTTAACGCGAGATGAAATATAGAAATCTTTCCTTCAGGAACTAAAAAATCAAAGAAACACTTATATGATTACTGTAGTCCATTCAAGCACATGTTCTTCATCTCTGATTAATCTAAAACATCTTGACAATAAATGAACATTTCAGTGTTGTGCTTTACACTTCATTACCTTATTAGTTGTCCCGTGAACATTGAAATATCTGACTCACAATGTTTCATTAATTAATGAGGACATTTTTCGAGATTTCTGAGATGCATTTTTTGAAAAAAAAAAGATAATACATTTGAAATGTACCACATCCTTGGCATCAACCACTTAAGAGAGACTTTTTGTAAAAGCTAAAAAGTGAACGACCATTGGAAAAATCGATTTGGCTGAAATTTTTTTTATTGGGAGCCCTATGTGTGTACAGCACACCACACATGTTTTTTTGGCGAAAAAACTTTTCACCCCCCTGGGGGGAGGGGGTGAAGATGAAAAGTGCTGAAACTTCAAAAAATCATAACTTTGCTCTAGATGAATATTTTTTCATGATCAAAAAACCATTTTTTAGCAATTTTTGAGGCGCACAACTTTCTAGTTGACAAAAATTTTTTATCATTTCATCCAACCCTGTTTTTGACAAATTTGGACAAAAAAAGCTGAATTTTCACCTCCCAGAAAACATTTCCTTCCTATCTCACCAAGTTAAAAAGATTCCTCGTGCTTTTTTACGTCTAGAAAAAATTATTATAAACTTTTAAACGACACCTCACTTTGCGAACCAGGCGACTGAAAGTTTCCCACTGGCAAAAAAGCAACTTCAAATTGTCGTATAGTGTCTCAAAGTTGATGAAATTACTTCAAATTTTTACAAGCGACATATTAAAGCAATGCAAATCGATTCCCAAATTTACAGAATTTTTTGAAAAATGGTATTTGAGCGAGTGGTTGAGACTGTGACGGAAAAATTTTTTTTTTTTTCAAAAAATTCTGTAAATTTGGGGATCGATTTTCGTGTACGAGAATTGATGGTATAACATATTATATTAAATCGGAAAAGCAATAAGAAGACAGATTTATCTTTCAAAGAGTTATGTCTAAACTTTCTCAACTCAGCCAATGTCCATTGTTTTTAGGAAGATATCGATTTTTTACATAAAAGTCTGAATGTTTTCATTTTTTCAACAAAAAAAACTTGTTTCCTGGGGATTTTAGCGGAATTTTTTTGGTATCAAAATGTCCGTGTGGGTTGGTAAAAACATTTCCCGGAAGAATTTTTTGAACTTCAAAATTATTTTTGTCTAAAATATAGTGAAATTTCAAAATTTTCCAGAGTAGCTCAGAGTCGATAAAACTAATCCAAGTTTCAACAGAAAACATACCAATGAAATGCTAATCACCATTTTGTTCCTGAATCTGATAGGCCACGTGAGCAAGTGTGCTCCAATGAAAATGAAATCATTTTTCTTTTTTTGCAGGGCTTCTCATGCTTTATTGGAAAAAGTAATCGGTTTGAAAATTAAATTACTATGTCTTTTGTTCCTTTTCTGAAAATTTTTAATTGAAAAAAACTACTAGTTCCATTTTTTGAAACTATACATATTTCAGTTCAGTTGTTCCACCATTTTCTCGTTTTCTTTATTTTCAACCCTGTTCGAAACAGAAAAGCGAAAAATTCCGACAATTTTTTTCACTCCCATAGTCCGGAAAAAAAATATTCGGAACAAATTATCGAAACCACTTTCTTCGAAATTTTTTTGGAACAGAATTAGAGGTCCCAAAAGTTTCGAGAGGATAGTCTCACAAGCCTGGTCACTACTGAAAAGATTAAGGATATTTGATTTTTCATTGTAATATAACATTTTTGGAACAGCCCAATTTTTCGCAAGATTGCAATACTTCTTCGATAATTTCTCAAATTGAAAAAATCAGTTGGATGAAACGTTTTCAATATAATACGAAAATGTGTACACTAAACTTTTAGAACAAGTGAAAGGAATGTTTCCGATAGGTATTCCTTTTCTGAAACGGCGAAATTCTCGTCAAACCTTGATAAGTAGGCTTAATGGGTAGAAGTAAAACACGGAATTATAGTTTTTTTTTTAAATTTATTGAGAAACATGAGAAGACATGGGAAAAATATAAAAAATCACATGTAAAAAGTATAAATAATCACATAAATTATTAGTTAAATATTTATTCGGCTTCACTGCAATCCTCGACTTGTCCGTTTCCAAACAACATTTCCGCGGGAATCTCGACTTCCTCGTCGTCCAAAATGTCTTCTCCATCCCAATACTCAATGATTTCGATCATTGGTTGAGTCTCCAACTCGCTATCCTCGATATTTTCCAATCCAACTTCGATTCCTTCCGGAATAAAAATAACCACTGATGTGTTCTCCTCGTTGAGTTCTTCTCGAGCTGGATCCAATCTTCTGATCATATCTTCGATTTTGAACTCATCTGTGTCATCGCCGAAAATTGGAATGGCGACTTCAACATCAGCATCAGATTCCAATTTCTCTTCATCTTCTGATCGTTTAATCTGAAAGATATTATTATGATTATTTTTTAACACTTCATTTTTTTCATGAGTTTGTTAAAAACTACGAATTTAAGTTAAAATAAGCGTTTTACACTGGAAATTGAGAAAACGCTCAAAAAGTGTCGAACACTCACAAAATAGTGTAGTTCGAAAAACATTTTTTTCGCAGAAAATTTTTCAAAAATTTCAAAAAAAAAACTCACGTGATAATTAATAATGAAATGTTGCGTGAGTTTTTTTTTTGCAAAACTTCATTTTAAAATTTTTAGTGAAAATGAAAGACCCTATAGTTAGATCTCTGTGTTTTCCCTTGTCAGCCTCAAAATAAAGGTTTTCTCACTTAATTGTTACAAACTGTAGAGCTGAAACTAGCCCATCGAAAGTTGCGTTTAACAAAAATTGAATACAGAATATTGATGTGTTCAAAAATCCCTCTGAAAAAACTAAATGACCAATCTTCTGAAATTGAAAATTGGACGTTTTTATCAAATTTTGAAAACGATGAAAAATCTAACAGCAAAAATGGTTCAAGCTGATTCGAAAAACTTTGGAAACATTAAAACCGAAAATTTAGAAATCGAAAATTAACTTACATGATCCGATGTTCTTCTTCTCTTCGCTGCCAATTCTCCAAAATCCTCAAGTTCATCGAATGAACGAGGGCGCTTCATCGATTTGCAAACTCCTTCTCCGGCTCTGAGAATCATGGCAACTGACATTATAAGAATATTGAGTAGAATAATAGGCACTTCAGTAATATACTGATTGGTATATTTACTTCCGATCTCGGTCCTTATATACCCATATTGTGGGCGGGGTTACCCACGGGTACCCATGGGTAACCCCGTCCACGTTTTGGCTTGACACGCTTATGCCCTTCACACCTACTCATGAGAACATCGGAATGGGCATTTGAAGCTCGCACACTTGACCCGATGGTGTGAAAGTGTGCCCAATATGTTTTCATAGGGTAAAGATAATGGAAAAATTGGATTTGGAATAAGATATCAACAAGTGTATCAGTGAATAAATAGATAGAAGGAACGTTTTTGTAAAGTTTTGCTCTGCATTTCGTAGCTAAGATTGTTAGCTGATATTAAAAATAAAACAATTCATTAATGATAAAAAAACACTATACATCACATTTCGCTGTTTTTTCTATCCTTTTTTTCAGTGGTTTCTTGGTTTTTTTGTTTCCTGAAAATAGTTGGTTATTCATATTGAATAGGTTTTCTGGTTGCGATTACTATGTTGTTGTTAGGGAGTTTCTTTCATGTTTATTCTAAAAAAAAAAACGTAGAAACATATGAAAATTCGGAAAAATTTTATTCGAACATTTATATCAGATGTGATTAATGAATTTCATCAATGAAACATTTATTTGAACAAAGCTTGGAACAGTGGACAATAGGTTTTCACAAAATTGTTTAGAACAGTAAGTTTGATGTTCTAATAATTCAAAAAAATACGAGAAATTGAGAAAATGAAGAAAACATAAATGCAATGCAATTTCATCTGGAAGTCAATTTTGAAACAGTTTCTGAAACAGTAAAAAAAATATTCAGTGACTTAACACACATAATATGATGTAGGGCACAAGAGATCAAATGTTTTGAATCAGAGAGGTTTGGTATAACTCTAGAGGGTTTTTTTTTTAAAATCTGAAAGTCTATTTTTCGAGAGAATTTTGTTTGAAAATAGAAGTTTGGAAACTTTCCACGTAGTTTGCAAATTTCTATTTTTTTATGAAAAACTTGAATTTTCGGTAAAAAATCCCTCGCGAATTGTACTTTGAAAAATGTTCCTTTTATTTATAGCAACTTGTAAACTCCTTTTACACCTCAAACAATGAGATTCAAGGTTTTTATAATATTGATATAGATATTTCGAAACAGTAATTGTTGACGATTTTTGCTCCGAATTGCTGACGTAATCTATTTGTGCGGTGTTTTGCTACAAAAAAATTAGAAAAGAACTTACGAAAAGGAAAGGAGATGACTACAATCAAAATACAAATTCAACGACATTTATTCTTACTCTTTTTTTCCTTGTAAACATGGGCTCTACGCTCTTTCTCATATTATGGTTATTATTTCATTATTTGACTTTGGTCATTATTTTTTTCATAATTGTTTCGGTGCTGACAGGAGATCCTGTCCGCCGTCGACATCGTCGTGGTATTCAGTGTTATGTGGTCCATTCGAATATTGTCAGAAAATCTCCTACAAATGGTAATATCTTGACATTACATTTTCGAGTGGGGGAGTGAACCTAATTTCTCTGATCACCAAAAAATAAGTTGTGTTCAAATGGAAGAGTCGAGAAAATTGGATTTTAACACTTTTTTGAACGTATACGTGGGCATAAAATTCGTTATACTATATCGATGGTGCTCTTTCTTTTGAACACAACAAAAATGGTCGACGCTGCATCAAAAATAACTTCAAGGGGAGAGGTCCACCAAAAAATAAATTGTGATCAAAAGAAAGAGCACCATCGATATAGTATAACCACCAGAGGAATTTTTACCAGAAAGCCTAGTATTTCAGAAATTCGCCATTCCGCATTTTTTTTAATCCACGTATACGTTCAAAAAAAAAATGTTCAAATCCATTTTTCTCAAATACTAGGCTTTTCGGTAAAAATTCCCATGGCGGTTTTACTATGTCGGGGGTACTTTTTAATTTGAACACAACTTATTTTTTGGTGTTACGCCACCCCCCCCCTTAAAATTTCCATACTTGGGATTCAAAGAACGTGTACAAATATTTTACAGCGAATTCAAGCCTCCACCTCATTCGCCTACCATCATTCCGAATCTGACATGCTCTCTATTTAACACTCTCAGATTCTCATCTTCATCTACATCGGATTTTTCGGAATTTTTATTGAAAAATACTCATTACGTATACACAACTATGTACGCTCAATTCCAATATTCTCGACAAAAATACAGAATTAACATTTTCAAGATAAAATAATCCGGAAATCGATTTTTCCATCTGAAATTACAGATCGTTTTTTTTTCCAATACTCGTCTTCATCTTTTCAGGCAGTGTTTTTTCTGTATCGTGGAACAGAATCGAGTTTTCATTCATCTCTATCTAGTGTCAACCTACATGAGTTTACGATAAAATATCTTCCTGTTTCATGTTCTTTTTTTTGTAAATTATATTAATCGGTTTTGATCATTCCGTTCACATGTTACTTTTAACAGATTTTTCCACTTTTTTCATTCAATTTTCAGTTTTGATTTGCAACGTTACAAAATGCAATTGTTTATTTTTTCTTCATTGTCAGTACTCGGAGTAATTCTTTATATTGGATCTGGCATTTTGTACAGAATGATCTGTTGGACCCTATACGACAATTATTCAATCTATGGAGCCCAAATTGTGTCAAAACACTTCGACATATTCATTGGATTTATTTCATTTATTCATCTTTTCGTTGGACCCGTTTTCATTCTGGTGAGTGAATTGTTGGTATTTATTGGGAAAAGCTGAATTTTTTTTTTTTAATTATGTGTTTTCAGGGTTTCATGCTTTTTTTCTTAGAGAACAGAAATGCCAAGATTATCCTGTCGACTTATGGTCCATATATACTATCCGTGTATGTTTCATTGACTGTAATTATTTTTGGATTTCAAACATTACAAAATATCTATCAATATACATTACTTGTTCATCCAAATCTTCATCGAACATATTTTCAAAATCGATTCCTGACACTATTTTACAGTATAATTAATATAATCTTTGGCGTTATCTTTGGTGTTATTTTCTTTAATATTTATAACAACCAACTGGATTTATATGTGAGAAAAATTATTTTAAAAACATCAAAAAATGTTGCCTATTGTTTTCAGTATACTCTCCCATTTGCATCTTTCATGATATTTGAACTACAAGTTATATTATACTGTAATTGTAGATATGACAAAATTATTAATATTATTTACCGAATACCTTTACTTAGAGAATATATGTTTGCCGAACGTGCTTATGACAATAGATGCAATCAGGTGAGAGGTTTTTCTTATTGATTGTTTATTATCAGATTTTTCAGATGTTGTTACCTATTGCTTTCTTTGCTTATCTTCTGATACTAAAACCCTTGCCAAGTGATTTTGCATTCCCGATATATTTTTTGCCCATTTATGTTTATCCGATATTTTATATTTGCTTACAACTGTCAAAAGAACAACTGAGTAAATGCATACTTTGCACAAAAAGTATTCACATCCTCTATTTTTCAGATCTACCTCCTAATTCGGTTCCTATCACAGCATTCATGCGATGGTGGCTGAATGTTTTTTGTTTCTACATTTCCGAGGATTGAAGGAGACCAATTTTAATTTGAATTATGCATCCATAAATATTTAAAAAATAAAATGAATTTGAGATTACTTCCAACGTAGAATTAGAATTTCTTTCAGAAATTGAAGGAATAAGAAATATTGAAGACCATGATACATCAAAGAAACCGGTAAAAGTTATATTTTATAAAATCTATCACTATTTTCCAAAATTTACGTTTCAAAATTTTTATGAGAACAGTAAAACATATGATCAGTACTTCTTGAGGTAAATATAGGTTAAAAAACAAAACTGCTTATAGGGGAGAAAACAATGAACATAATTGAACAAAAAAGTTCATTCTATCTATTTATTCAATACATTTGTTGCTCTCTCGATCCAAATCCAAAATTCCCAGTATCGTTACCATATGAGAACACATTGTGCACACTTTCACACCTTCGGGTCAAGTGTGCGAGCTTCAAAAGTCCCTTCCGATGTTCTCATGGGTAGGTGTCATAAGCGTGCCATGTTGAAAATTGGGCGTGTGGGCGGGGTTACCCACGTGTACCCACGGGTAACCCCGCCCACAATATGGGTATATGAGGGTTGAGATCGGGAGGGAAAATACCAATAAGTTTACTATTAACTTATCTACTATTTTATTTAGTATTCTATAATGCCAGTCGCAATGATGCTCGCAGCCGAAGAAGAAGTTCGAAAAGCGATGAAGCGTCCTCGATCATTTGATGAAAACGAGGATTTTGGAGAATTGGCAGCGAAGAGAAGAAGAACATCGGATCATGTAAGTTAACTTTCAATTTCCAAACTTTGAGTTTAATATTTCCAAAACTTTTCGAATCAGCTTGAACTATTTCTGCTCTTAGATTTTTCATCGTTTTCAAAATTTTGATGAAAAAAATCAAATTCAAATTTTTTTCAGCAAACTACAATATTTTTCTGACTTTTCGATAACTTTTGAGCATTTTTTAAATTTCCAATGTAAACTACAAGGCTAAAAATTTTGAATCAAAACTTTTTCTCATTTGGTGATAACTGGGGATGTTGATCAATGTCAAAAAAACATACATATAAAACATACATATAATCACATATTTCTCATAAAAAATTTCCAATTTTTAAACATCTTTTTCATGTAAATTTTACCTGAATTTGGAGTTTAAAAAAACTTGTTACAAAAATGAAATGTTAAAAAAATATCCTTAATAATATTTTTTCAGAACCGTCGATCAGAAGATGAAGAGAAATTGGAATCTGATGCTGATGTTGAAGTCGCCATTCCAATTTTCGGCGATGACACAGATGAGTTCAAAATCGAAGATATGATCCGACGATTGGATCCAGCTCGAGAAGAACTCAATGAGGAGAACACATCAGTGGTCATATTCATTCCGGATGGAATCGAGAATGCTATGGAGAATGTTGCGGTTAGCGAGTTGGAGGCCCAACCAATGATTGAAATAATCGAATATTGGGATGGAGAGGAAATCGTAGAAGAGTCGGAGATCGAGATTCCAGCGGAGATACTATTCGGAGACGGACAAAGCGAGGTTTTCAGCGAAACCGAATAAGTGTTTAATTAATAATTTGTAACTTTTAATACCTGTGATTTTATTTTATATTTTTCTCATGTTATTCATCAAACTTTCAATAAATCGGAAAAATAACTGTAATTCGTTGTTTCATTTCTACCTTTTTGTAAAGGTTTAATGAGAACTTTTCGTTTCCGAAAAAGGATGTATTTTGGAGAGATTTGTTTCAATCATTCATCACATGTGAACATATTTGTTATATAGTGAAAACCCTCAAACAAAGTCTTTCATAGTCTCCGAAATATTTCGTGTTCAGCTATCATCAGATATAGAATTTTCACAGAAAAAGTATCATCCAATTAGTGTGCGGCTATGAAGTAAAAATTAAAGCTTGATTTGAGAAATTGTCGTAAAAAAGATCGAAATATAGCGACAATTGGGACTGTACCAAAATCGTTGTACTACATTGAAAAGTTCATCGTTCTCAATAATTTCAGTTGGGGCTAGATTTGTACAGTACTAACCTCTCGGAACTTTCGTATCTTCCAATTCTGTTCCGAAAACAATCAAAAAAAGTTGGTTCCGATAAATTTTTTTTGGAATCATCCGAACGACAAAAACTGTCGAGATTTTTCTGTTTCGTACTGGGTTTACAACACGGAAAAACATTCAAACATCGATAGCTTGTTTAGTTCGACAATAGAATTTTCATAACTAAACTTTTCGAATACATATAACTGTTTCAAAAAAATTGCATAAACATTTGAAAAATATCTATTTCGTTTTTCATCGGTCGGTGTTTTTTGTAGAAGATTTTTTGTAGAAGAAATGAAATATTTTCACAACTTTGTTTTTGCTTTCGTGTTGTTCATCTCCCTTGCGATCAGAAATTTGGTTTCTGTTCGGAGTTGTTTACATAATCATTTTGGGAGGGGTCTTTCCCTCAGAAAATAGGAAAAGAACTTACGAGAAGGAAAGGAGATGACTACAATCAAAATACAATTGATACGTCAGTCATTCTTATTCTTTTCCTTCATTATGAAAATGTTTTCTGATATCTTTCTGATATTATTACTAATATTTCATGGCATTACTTTAGTCATCACTTCATTCGTTTTGAGCTGGAAAAAATTCACGTGGCTGACCGGAGTCGGAACTCCGATTGTTGTATTTTTTGGAGTTGTCTCATGGATTCAGATGTTGTTAGATTATCTGTTAGGAATGGTAATATAAGTTTATTACAGAAACCAATTCCTCAATACTTTTACAGCAAATCCAAGAATGTTCTTCATCCATCTCCATTTATTCCAATTCCGACCTTTTTTCCCTTTCTAATATCCATATTCTTGTATCCATCTACATCGGTCTTTTCATTATTCTTCTCATAACATCAGTACTTGAAGTCCTATATCGATCAACATTTTTTTTAGACCACTACTTTTTCATCCTTCTGATTGCCGATTTCAAAACATATATATGGTTATCATATCCATTAATAACTGGAATTATATCTGCAATTCTTTATCATTGTTATAATTATTCAGGAGTTATGGACATGGTTGTTCATGATAATGTGAATCAAATTCGTTCGTTTTTTCACTGGGCTACTATTGCCTACATTGGTATTCATTATATATTTATTATATCAATGGGATCAATTGTACTCATTAAATATAACTACGCCCAATCACAATATTCTTGACAAAAAGGGATACATAAAACTATATTTGAAATCATGATGTTCAAGGTGATCTCATCCAGAATGTTTATTTTTCACCTGAAATTTCAGATTATTTTCTCAGTGTTCCTTTTATCCATTCCAGCAGGAGTTTTCTTTTTTCAATCAATGCACAAAATCGAGTTTTCATATTCTGTCAAACCTCTCATCTATTCCAGTTATTTCTCGTTCTTTTGGAACAATCTACTACTTCTAACCTGCATCAAAGAATATCGTCAATTGATT
>LR551905.1:0-152513 GCA_900536415.3 Caenorhabditis sp. 38 MB-2015
ATGGCTCGGTGAAAAAACCGGACATAAAGAACCTAAATGAGACCCTGGACTCTTAAAACTGATACATTTTGGGCCACAATGTCATATCTGACATGGCCCGGTGAAAAAACCGGACAAGGAGAACCTAAATAGCGCCTTGGACCCTTAAAACTGATAAAATCCGGGCCACAATGCCAACAATAGAACACTTCATCACACTTTTTCAATCTAGTCAGATTTGACGTTGTGACTCGGATTTTATAAGTTTTAAGGGTCCAGGGTCTTATTTAGGGTCTCTATGTCTGGCTTTTTTCACCGTGCCATATCAGATTTGGCATTTTGGTCCTGATTTCATCAGGTTTAAGAGTCCAGGGTCCTATCTAGGGACTCTATGTCCGGTTTTCTCACAGGGCCATGACAGATTTGACATTGTGGCCTAGATTTTATCAGGTTTGTAAGGTTCGGTTTCATATTTAGGCTTAATCAATCGCTACCAGTTAATTCCATTGCAACTCAGACTCGTTCGGGATAAACGCATATCAACTCATACCCGTTCGGGATGAACGCATATCAACTCATACCCGTTCGGGATGAACGCATATCAACTCATACCCGTTCGGGATGAACGCATCTCAATTGATTCGATATATGTGAATAAGCTCCGCCCACTTCGAGTATATAAACAGCTCGCTGGCTCATTTATTCATTTTTTTTCGACAAGACTACTTTTTTCACTTTTTCTCTTCTTCTCCCTTATTCTTCCCTTCCTTTATCGTGCTGTTAATAGTTTACCAAACACTCTGTTTACAACCATCCCTCATTAACTTCCTTTATCTTCCTTTTCCTCTTCTTCTCCCTTATCCTTCCCGTCTTTTACTTCTTGTGCTGTAAATATTATACCAAAGACCCTGTTTACAACCATCCCTCTTTATCTCCCTCACCTTTTTACAACCCATATTAGTTAGTAGTTGCCGTTCTGTCGTTCAAGTTAACGTATTTTTTGGGTTCTCTTTTTTTAGTTTAATTATCCCTCTATTTTTAAGACCATTTTTTTGGTACGTCGTCTTTTTTTTCGGTCACAAAAACTTGAAATTCTTCTGAGCGCATATCAACTCATACCCGTTCGGGATGAACGCATCTCAATTGAGTCAATATGTGAATAAGCTCCGCCCACTTCGAGTAAATAACCAGCTCTTTGGCTCATTCATTCATTTTTTTACGCCAAACCTACTTTTCTCACTTTTCCTCTTCTTCTCCCTTATTCTTCCCTTTCTTCACTTGTCCTGTTTACAACCATCCCTCTTTAACTCCCTCACCTTTTTACAACCCATATTAGTTAGTAGTTGCCATTCTGTCGTTCAAGTGAACGTATCTCTTTTTGGCCGTTTCTCAAATACTTCGATCCGATTGTTAATCTCTTTTTTTCAGGTAGTTTGAATTCCAATATGCCGCGCGGGAAGAACCAGAAGAAACAAGATGACTCGTTAGAGAATCGTAAGGATGAGACAGAAGTCGCGAATGAATCCAAGAACCAACCAGAGGAAAGATCGAGAAAGGCGGGAAAGAAGCAGAAAGTGGCAGTGGTTAAGGTAAAAAACGCGTCGCTGGATCCGCGAGGAAGATCAAAGTCAAATCGGAAGCGGAGATCAGCTGTCAAATCAAAAAGAGGAAAAAAAGTCGCTGGAAAAGGAAAGAAGGAGGTTGTTGCCGCTGCGAAGAATGAAGAGGACATCAATGATGATAAGAAGGATGATAAGAAGGAGGATAAGAAGGATGATAAGAAGGATATAGCACCAAGAACAAGAAAGTCGACGAAGGCAAAAACTGCGAAGAAGTCGAAAAGAGGTTTTCGCTCAGAGCGCGCAAGACTCGCCAAGCCTTATAAACCTCGCAGTCACAGTACGAAGCCGCGGAAACGTTCTCAATCACAAGCGGTGTATAAGCATTTTATAGTAAGTTCTCATTACCTTTTTTTTTCGAAGATGATCTCATTGAAAAAATTCTAACAAAATCTTTTTCAGACTGACCGTCGAACAGATCCATTTGTTTTCAATGAGGTGAGCCTCTCTTCACCGCCAGACACGGATGTGAATAATGAAGAAGACAAAGAAGTAGAGAAGATCGAGGATCCCCAGAATCAAAACGAAGAAAATCTCGATTATGTAAGTTTTTCTAAATATCAATTAATATTCAAACTTTTTTTGTTTTAGACACAGTTTGAAATGGACGAGAACATGGACACGCCAGCGAATAGTTTCCTTGCTTCGCCCGAGCCACGAAAGATGAAGTCTGTTGTTGATCCCAAATACTTGACGTATGATAAATATTGTTTACGTTCAAGAGTAAGTTTTTATTTTTAGTTTTTAGCTAACATCATTCATATTTTTCTAGAAAGACAAAGACCAAGTTTTGATCAAATCGGCGGAAGTTCGTGGTCCTCTGGGGGATGGGTGGCACAGCGGAGAAGGTATTGCATATGAGGGGATTGAGGGGACGGCTGACTACGACACTCAAATCATGATGTACAATGCGATCGACAAATTGAAGCCTATGAGCAAAGAACAAAAACAAGAGGAGAAACGTCGAGAGAAAGAAGAGAAGCAAGCTGGAAAGAAGAAAGAGGATTGAGCCACCAGTAATCCTGACATTGATGCGAACTTTTTTCTCACGTTTTTCTCTGCTTTTCGGTATGTCTTCCTTTCGTATTTTTTGCTATTTTACTTGGGGTTTTATCCTTTCTTTCTGTATTCCTTTACTTGGGTTTTTAGGCCAATATTCTTGTACTATAAGTTTACGTTTTATTTTTTCATTCAATGGGCCGGAATTATTTTGACAGTATTATTATTGGGTTCTTCTTTTCTTCTTTTTCTCTCTCACCCATTTTTATGTCATAGCCCCGATACAATTTTTCGTCTTTTTCCTCGATTTTTTTTCCAGAGAGGTTTTGTCGACAATTTTTGCATTTGTATCAATGAATGATCTTTTTCAAAATATGTTTTTTTTTCGAAATTTCCAGGAAAAATTACAGAGAAATTCAGGTTTTTAGGAACTCGACTTCATATTGTGGGACTTGTTTTTTGGAGACGCAACTACACATTTTACAAGTTGACAGTGTTTACAGGATTATGAACGCTTTGAAACGTTTCCAGTTACAGACAAAATTTCAGGGAAAGTTTAGGTATTGCAGAAAATGAAAGCCTAGGACATCGACTCATCAACTCAAGTCGGATTTCCATCGAGTTCAGTCGGATTTGTTGTTTCTGAAGAAGTTTTAAAAAAAGTCACGCAACAACATGAATCTTCGTTATGAAGTTTTGCAACTCATCACCAAACTATTGTAAACAACAAAAGATCTTTTGTAGGCTACTATTATTTTCATATCGGGAAAAGTGACTCCAAGTTTTCATTGAGAAGTGAGAAGAATAACTTCAAACAACAACCTAAATGATTTTTATAAAACTTTTGCACCTTACTATTACTTTTTATAATCATTCACTTTTAAAATGTTTCTAAGTTTCACTTTAAAAATAGCCAAAATCACTAAAGTTCACGTTTGCTCTTAAATTCCAATATTTTCAAGTCTGTTCAATTGTAGAAAATTACCGTTTTTTAGAAAATCCCCATTTTCAAAAAAAAGCCTGTGAAAATTGCATTTTTCTGTATTATATGACTGTGCACAACATTTTCTAATTTTGTGATTTGAAAGCGTTTTTATCAATATGAACTATGAGATTTCTCTGTTCGAAACCATGTCTACTGATTATTGATGACACCAGACTAGGCGGTTTTATTCTCGGAAAAATCAAAAATCTAGTATAAAGGCAAAGAGTTTAAATCAAAGAAGGATGGTAATAACTCTAAAAGTTTGGAATACTCTTCTAGAATAAAGTTGTAATAAAGTACCGGATGTGGACAGTTCGATCTGAAAACAAAACAGTTAAAGTGAATACATTTAATAAGATAAATAACTTTGACATTATACAAAGTCATCATATGATTTATTTTCAACAAAATGATAAATTAAAGTTTGCAAGAACGAATACTTGTAACCTGACTTTTGAGTCAAAGGTAGGCTGAAACATTTCGACAGGTTGCCCACCAAATTAATGAATTTGTAACAGAAACGTCATGTTACTGGGTTGAAAATATTTGTATAAGTTTACTCGATATTTTATATGAAAGCAGGAATAATATTTTGGCAAGTCAACATCGGGATAGCTGAAACATTTCGACATGTTGCCAACCAATTTCATGAACTTTGGTGATGACCGTGTTGTTTTGGTCAGCGGATTTCACTCCTACCTAATCCTGGTTGACATCAATTTGCTCTGAAGGTCCGTAGCGGCCATGAAGCTACGAAAATATATGTTTCATGACACAAGTTAGAACTGCTTACTGTTTTTTATCCCCATTTTCAAAAAAAAAAAACCTTTGACAATTGCATTTTATTCATATCATATGACTGTGCAGAACATTTTCTAATTTTGTGATTTGAAAGCGTTTTTATCAATATGATCTATTAGATTTGTGTGTTCAAAACCATGTCTGCTAATTATTGATGACACCGAACTAGGCGGTTTTATTCTCGGAAAAATCAAAAATCTAGTATGAAGGCAAAGAGTTGAAATCAAAGAAGGATGGGAATAACACTAAACATTTGGAATAGTATCTTAAAAGAAAGGCATATTAAAGTACCCGAGAACTTGAGTTGGAAACAAAACAAGAAAAATGAATACATTTAATAAGATAAAGAACTTTAACATTTTAACAAAGTCATAATTTGATTTGTTTTTAACAAAATGATAAGTTCAAATTTGTAAGTGCCGGTGAGCCGGATAATTTTCTGCTTTTCAATAATTCATAACATTGGCTTTTGCATCATAATTTCAAACGAAATTTCTCACAATTATAAGTAATCATTTTCTTTTTATACTCACAAAATCTTTCTTTTGTTTTCCACATTTTTCATTTGAACTCAAATTGTGTCACATGCTTAATTAAATGTGAGATATATTAAAAAAGAAAAGTATTTATTTTTGCATTGTTTTAAGATCGAGGCAAAATTCGTCGTTCTTGAGAAAAACATGGTATTTATTTATTCAATTTATAAAAATGTTTTAATAGTCACGGAAATATATTTTATCAAAATATTGTTTGCATATCTCGTTGCAAAAAATAGCTGACAAGATGTGAAATATATCCAAACAAAACATTTGTTTTTTTCCCTTCTCCTATTTTTTTCTAACCGTTCTTTTGATTTCTGCCAAAAAAGGTAACGTATCCCGTCGCTCATAATTTTTTATCTACATCCTTTTATTGATCCGCATCTATTTTTTGTTCGTTTGGTTTTTTTAGAGAATATAATATAATGATCATAAAACCTTTTTTTCTCAATTTCTTCCATTTGAACAATAGTTTTGCTCTTTTTTCGTTTTGTGACTGCAAAATTATAGGCATTGAATTACACAATTTTCGAACGTGATTTCTCAAATTTCACTAAAATTACAAATCTTCTTTTTCTTTCGTTTTTTTTTTCCCAGGAAAATCGTGGCAACTAATATGATAACCTTTTTATAACAAAGCTCTTTGTTGTCATTTTTTATCATTCGATTTTCTCGATTTTTAACCGAAAGAAAAAAAAAACAGCTGATAAGAATTATTTGCAGTTGGTTTGAGAGCTAAGCATTCATTTCTTTCTCAGTGTTTTGTTTCAAGTAAGTTTTGTGCCTATTGTGTTTCAAAAACTTATATTGTTCGAGTTCTCATATTAATCTCTAACCTTTCTAAACAAAAACCAAAAGAAAAGTTGAAGTTAAATTATGAGAAAAATGTTTTGTGGCAGAACTTTGTGTTACGAGCTACTAGGTTGTTCTCTTTATTAGTTTCACCTGTTTTCTATTTCGAAAACCGAACATTTTCAATAAATTTTGGTTTGTTATCCTAAAAGGCTTCCGAATTCATTCAAATTTACAAGCTCAGAGATGTTCTAAGACTCAAAATGAACTTTTTCTTGCAACTGAGATAATCTTATCAACCCACAAATTAGTATTGTGTATATTCGGAAAAATTGCACAGATTCTCAGAAATTCTATGTGTTTATGTTAGTAATTTGATTGTTTAGTTGATGCCATAAAGATGTAGTTGTTGTTTTTTCATTTTTATTATCGAAGACCAAAATCATATTTAGTACAACGTTTATTGATAACATTCAAATAATGACCGATGTTCTTGCAAAATTTGAATTCTGGTCTATCATTTTATTCGATATTGATTCTTCTTTTTTGTAGAACTAAGAAACGTTTTGATGTTTGAGAATAATTCACAAGATTCACGGTCAATTTTTTGGTAGTTCCTTTTGGATTATCATCCTCTCTAAAGATTGTATTGATTTGTTTTACCATGTGGACAATTCTGCACTCTCAAATTTCGTTATCAACACATTTTCGGAGAAGATCAAGGATCATGAAGAAACGGTCAAGTTACTCGTGTTTCGCCCTACATTCTAGCACATGTTCAACGCGTCCAAGTGTAAAGAAAAATTGTGTGTGCGTCGCACACTGCCCATTCATCTCTCTGCCTTTGTTTCTTTTTCTCAACATAATAATTATTTGTATTCGGTTTGTTGGTGGTTGCTCTAATCATGCCATATTTTAACAAAAACGATAAGAACAGTCAGGCCGTTTCTACGCATTACCACCAATCTATTTTATTATTTATCAAACAATCAATCTCTGCTTTTTATCATTTTCCAATCAGATCAATAGACTATTTCTCCCGCATTTTTCTCCTCTTCTCATTTTTTTTTCTCCATTTTCTTTTTCTCGTTTTGTTTATTTACTCGCAGATTTTCCACCGTCTCCATTTCTCGTTTTTCAATGTTTCAAGTGTATCGTAATATTCAATTTATATTTTATTTCAGGTAAAAAATATGACTCTCAACCTGAAAGCGGATCCCGACTCGGACTCTTACGAAGGTAACGCAAAAATATTTCTGAATCATACGGAATTGACGTTCTTATTTTTTAGATAAGGATACAGAGTTGTGCCACATTTGCACTGATACTGCAACAGGTCGACACTATGGAGCGATAGCGTGTAACGGATGCAAAGGATTTTTCAGGAGAACTGTGAGAAGAGCATATGAGTACAAATGCCGCTTTGAATCTCAATGCAAAATTGACAAACGTGAGTTATCCTTCTCATATTAGAAAAAACAATTCCGCTCATTATTGCTATTAGTCAGATTTAATTTTAAAAAACCATAACTATTCGTTAAACATCCACACAATTAAAAGTTCAAAAAAATTCTAGCTAGCTGAGTTTTGATTCAGTTTTCTAAAAACTGTCCAGAAGTTGATTGATTTTTAGAGGTATCTTGAAAAGTCCTGCTTCAATGATAATAGTTTAAAGAAAAAAATTGTGCAAAAAAATTTTTCGATAATAAAATATAGAAAAAAATAGACTCTTGACATTCTAGATAACATCGAAGGTTGAAAGTGAAATTTTGTTTGATACATACGTTGGTTAGTTACAATTATTTGATATACAAATTTTTAATCTAGATATATATTCCGAACTACATACTACATGATCATAAATTTTTTTCCAGGACAATTGTTTGCTTCTTTCTGATTTTGAAAAATGGGAATGCATCTATTTGTTTTGAACTGAGCGTGTTATGTAATTTAATTCCAATTTTTATTTATTCATTTCCACATTTGAAGCACAAAAAACATGTTTTCCAAGAGAAATAAAAACAAATCTTTCAAAGGAAACATGCCTATGTATCTAAAACCTAGACACTTTAAAGCTAACCTTTTCAAGGTAACTTTCAAAAAGTGTTATGTTAATGTAACTTGTAGTAATTTTCATTTCAATCCATGTTCTCCGAGAGAAATACACAATTTCAGCTTCAGAGCAAGTATAAATGTTTTTTTCTTTTTTTTTCCTTCACACGAAAAACAACTTTCTCAAGTGTTTCGTGTCATTAAAAAAACTCACACATTGAAAAGTTAATCGGAATTATACGTTTCACAAAACAGAAGAAACTCAGAAATGTGATTAGTTTTGTTCAAAAGTCAGAAAGACGTACATATGTAGTATGATTGTAGTTTGTAGTGGTTTTTATCTCTCCCTGAAACCACGTGTTCCTTTTTTTTTTTTGAAAATTCACAATTCAAAAAAAAATATGTGTAGAAAAAACAAAGCCTATTTTGTGTGTTTATATGGACAATATATTTTGACTTTTTTTATTGAAAGTATATGATTTTATAACTAAAACACCTCTGAAGTGACTATAACATTTTTAAGTACAATTCTTAGTCGAGAAGAACCTCATACAATTTCATCTCTTTATGATTTGTTCACAAATAAAGTGACACACATTAGATATATACTGTTGTATATATGCATATATTTTTATATACATAGACCGGGAGAGCATACAATAATAGCGGTCAATTGAAAGAATACAATTTTCCGAAAGAAGGTGCGGAGTTCATTCAATCAAGTTTTTTTGTTTTTCACTTCAAACAAATTCATTTCTCTATGAATAAAGAGGTGTAAATAAATATCAAAAGATGGGAAAATAGTCAACATTGGGTTGTTGGTTTCAAAAATACCTTTAACTTCCAAAAATGAAAAGAATAGTTTTTTTTTAGATAATCGGGCAGTTTGTCGATTTTGCCGTTATATGAAATGCCTCCGATCCGGAATGAGAGACGACCAGGTTCAAATGGAACGTGACGTCATTGGAAAACGTGTAAAAAGCGAGAATGTCAAAACTTGGGATGATAAATCTCCTCGAACTTCTCCTGATCTCAATAGACCAAAATGGAATGAACACGAGTATCTGCTAAACTGCTTGCTAAGATCCGAATCCACGATTCATAGTCTACGAGATACAGTGATCAAGCAAATTGGGAATGTTGAGTATACTACAAAGGATAGTCAACCGGATGATAAGAGTACTGCATCACTTAATGATGTGCTGAAATCTATGCACAGTCAACTTCTTCTCGTCATTGAATGGGCCAAAACACTACCGGAATTCACACAATTGTCATCAGAAGATCAAACTATTTTGCTGAAAAACTTTGCTGGTCAACATGTCACACTTTGCGTTGCATACCGCTCCAGAGAATCAAATGATGTACTCAAACTGTTGAATGATCGATACATTCCAAGAGCATCGAAAAGTAAAAATGGAAAAGAGTATGTTGTTTTTTTTTTTTTCTTTGCTGGTGGTCGGGTCCCTTGGTTTTTTCATTTTTGGTTTGAATGTGTGTTCTGCGAACAAAAAAAAAAGATTGACGTGTGAAAATAGACATATGTCAAATTTAAATAAGATTCATATCCAAGTGACATCATACAATTGTTTTAATTTAAAAATTGACGTTGACTGATGCCCCCGAAAAAAAATAGAATAGATAGATAGATCTGTATAGTGAAATGTTATAGATCAGTGGATGGATTCTATCTTCGAGACTGTGAGAAGGTTATGGATCAACTTGTTGCCCCAATGAGGTTCTTGAAAATGGATGACACGGAATTTGTTGCATTGAAAGCCTGTATATTATTCAACCCAGTTGCCAGAGGATTATCGAAAGAAGCTTGCCAAAGAATCCTGGAAACTCGCCGCAGAGTATTTGCAGCTTTAGAAAATTACATTCGAATCAACAAACCGACAGAAAAAACAAGACTTGGCGACCTCACATTTTTCATATTATCACCATTGGCAGTTTTGTCGCAAACAATTTCTGAGGATATCATGTTCACCAAAATGTGCGGTGTTGCAAGGATTGATATGTTGATGGAAGAATTGATTCTCGCTGAAAGCGGATATAATCATCACGTTAGAAACACACCAGCATCGTTATCTTGCCAAGCATCACCAAATCCACATGATGGAATGACCGGACCTGTAGATATGCCACTTCATGATGAAACTGGGATGCTTCCGTCATCTTCAAGTGTATCACCACAAAATGGGTGAGTTAAAGAAAAATTTTCTTTTCGAAAAATATACATAAAATTATCATCATAATGGCTAAGCCATGATTGAGAATAAGTAAATAAAAATCAATATTTGTTAACACATGATTCAAAAACATTAGAGTAACATCTGGTAAACATAGCCTAGTAATTTTGTTATAAGTTAGAAATAGATCACTTCATTTTTTAAGCTGTTAACAAGTTTCATTTGGTATTTTAGAGGAACATTTTCGATTACTTCAAAAATGAAGTTGATTTCATATAAAACAAACACTAGGATTCAAACCCCCCACAAAAATTTAATTTTCTAGAATTATTTCACCTGTTTTTGTCTTATTCCTTTTCTCAATTGATGTTTCACCTGAAAAAAGAAACTAATTGTGATTTGAAAAACATCTGTTCTGTTTTGTCACTTTTGAGCTAAACTTCCTCAACTTAACGTTTTCCAAAAAGTGAAATGTCAAACAAAATTTAATATTCTTATAATGTTAGGTGGAGCATAAATGAGATAAAAATTGAGTTCGCCTAATGTGTGTTGTTTTTCAGACCACCAATGATGGAAAATTGTGAACATGTACAACAGAATGTGCAATGGATGAATCATGACCCAAACTACATGCAGTATGTTTTTAATTTTCATTTTTAACAAGTTGTATAACTTTTGAATAATTTCAGGTACCCTGGCCACGGAGGTTATACCGATCTCAACAACATTCCAAACAGTAACTATGTGAACCCTCATTTCTGATACCCTCATCATTGTAAAGTAGTAATCATACCTACATATGTTCATAAGTCCAAAATGTGATAACTATTCCTATTCCTTATGGTTATTGTAGACCGTTGCCATTTCAAACTGCGGGTTTTGATTATCAGTGAAGTATTTGCTGCTTCTTTATCTATTTTTTCGCCAAAATAAAAACTATTATTTTTTGTCATGTGCAAACGCTTCTGATGAACATAGATTTAACACGTCGAAAATATTGTGATAAGAAAGTCACAAACCGTTCAAAAGTGTAACATTGAGGTCAAAAACGAGGGGTTATTTTTATTTTTTTTTTTTGCAAGCGATGTTTTGTTGGTTTTTCCCCATGGAATCAGGGAAATCGACATCAGAGAGATCATAAAAGACTTCCGATTATTATCCATAAAAGACCACCAAATACGCAAATGGGTGTTCAATTTCATCATCCCCAAAAATAACCGAGCATAAAGTTTATGTTTGCAATATCCCATTAACTTTTTGCTGCACAGATAGGAAAAAGTCAATAACATTTACATTTTGAACTATTTTGGCTGAAGAAAAAATAGTTCCATTTTTTATTTTGGAAGCACTTAATTCGACGTGGTCGCCCACATAAAACTGAATTATTCAGAATTTTGATCAAAAACTAAGTTTGCACAAAAAAAAACCTTTTTTCACTTAACTCAAAATCTGATTTGATTTTTCTGAATAGTTACCAAATTAGTTATTGGGTACTACTGCAACTTAAAAATGAAACTTTTTGTACTACATGACAAAAAAACAGCAGTTATCCAAATTGGTGTTTTCCAGTTAGCAGTGAATTGAATTCAAGCTTCACAATATACTAATTGTTTTTCTACTTCCATATTATTTTTCGAAGAGTGTCTGGTATAGTTAACCTGTTATTATAATATTTTATTTTGGTTATTTTCGATGACTAGATTTATCAATTTTTTCTGATACCTAAAAAATCGAATTAAATTTCTTCTGTCCCACAATTGGAGCTAGACGTCATGTTTACATTCCTATTTAGAATGCAAATGAAATTCATTCGAAAGCTTGAAATAAATAAGAAGAAAAAAAAGGAAAGTTCAATAATTTATTATTCTGTTTTTTTTTCTCTATATTTCTAGACAAGGTCTGATTCATTAGAGTGATGAAATGTTTATGAACAATAATTTTCAAAACCAAAAGAATTCAGCTTTGTGTTCAAACGTGCTAGAACTGAAGATCCCATAAATAAGTCAGAAAATTCATTTACTATATGATCAAACAACCGAATCATGTAGATTTGTTAGAACTATTTTTGACAGCTTCAAAAATAGACTCCCAATTTTCAAAGTTATTCAGGTCTAAATTAACGGCATCGCCCCACTGAACATCAAACAAACAACTTAAAATTTGTGTTGATTTAAATTTTTGATCTCATATGGTTAAAGCATATGATTAAAGTGATTTCAGATTAAAACACAAGAATTCTTTTTCATCCCCGGAATTTTGAA
Organism: Caenorhabditis sp. 38 MB-2015; assembly: GCA_900536415.3. Taxonomy (NCBI): domain Eukaryota; kingdom Metazoa; phylum Nematoda; class Chromadorea; order Rhabditida; family Rhabditidae; genus Caenorhabditis; species Caenorhabditis quiockensis. Next base: position 12,220 of record LR551905.1, read on the forward strand.
ATGATATCATTTTATTTGTCTAAGTTAATAAGTTTTCTTCAACCAACCAAAATCAACACCATCATATGACTGAAAATGACATTGTTTGCGAAAAAGTGCAACGTAGTTCGTTATGTTTTTGTCATTTTGATATATTAAAAATTCAGAACGCATCTAACTGATGTGCTTTCAAAATGTTTATCAGGAGATCTGATCCAGACTCTTATCTGAAATGTGTTAGAAAATATCGTGTATACCATGCAGCATTTCAAGAATTAATATGTAAAAACTGGGAAGATACTCTAACGGAAAAGTACCAGCTTCAAAACAACATGATGTTCTTTCGTTCATTCTGTAATTGACAGATTTCTTTTCAGAACTACACACAATTTTGAATATTTGTTCTCTTTACAGTTTTAATTTACATTCTCGGGTTTTGACACAACATTTTCGAATGTTGTTTGAAAAATAAAATGCATTATGATGCTATAACTGTGACACAAACTCTGGACGTTTTCCGAAAAGTAATCGGAGCGATTACTATCCAAATTGTGAGATCTCCCTGCTACGTCAAGCTTGGAAATCATAAAACCAAATCAAAGCCCTTATTAAATTTATGTTGTGAACAATTCAAAAAAGGACATTGTTTTTATTAGAATATCCTGGCAACACAAGGTGTGAAATGTTCTAGAAATATATAAATTTTAATGTGATGTTTTCAAAAAAAATGGGATCAAAAGAGCAATTTTAACTGGAAAGAAGTGTGATACTTGAAAAACAATAACAGATAGTCTCTGGATGAAGCTATGTGACAAACTATCACAATACCAGATTTTTCATTCTACTATCATTTTTACTGTGCGTGGAACGTACTTCCTAAATAATAAATTTTTTATCTTAAACATAGTCTGTTTCGAAAACTCCTATTTTTCTGATAAAAATCAAAAAGTGTAGTCATCTGAAGTCTGAATAATAACAGATCAGAATAACAACAATGTACTACAATGTAGTATCAGTGGATGGAGCATAAATATTTTGAAATAATTCAGTTTTGATAAAAATAGGCCAAAAATATTAGCTCTGACCAGGAAAACATAAAGTTTCTTTTAGTATTCACCGACTCCCCCTTTTTTTCTAATTTTTCCAAGTTTGGTATATCTGGCAAAGGTTTTTCACCTATCGAGAGCCTTCAATGTCCATTCTCAATGTCGCCCTAATTTATTTTTGTCTCATGACGAAGCCTTGCTTCTATTGTTCTCTTTGATTGACATGCATTTTAAAACAAATCGCCCACTTGACCACCCACCCAAAAAATAGAAGTTTCAAAGATTGAGCACTTCAAAATCAAATTTGCACCTTCTCTCAAAAAAGAGATCCTCAATTCTCTCAAAATTCGTTCCTACTCGTTCTTCATGCACCTTGAATTTGATTGTTGTCAGATCGGATGAAAAGGGGGTGTTTCAGAGCAAAAATAGTCACCGCCTCTTATTCGAACTCCGCCCCCTTTAGAAGACTGACTATAAAAATTGTTAGCTTTTGGTGGTTTGGGGATAAATCTTTGAACTTGTTGTTTTTTTCTAGGTTTATTATGCGGGGAGAAGGGGATATTATAAAAATCTTATGACTCAAGATTCTTTTTCCATCTGTAGTTTAAGCAAATAAAACTACGTCATTATTTATATTTCTTGGTTTCAAGTTCATCCTTTTTCCATAAATATATACGAATATCTCAAAAATTTCATATTTTCCAGTCTGAATAATGATGAATCAAGTTCTCTTTCTCACCATTGTGGTTCTTATGGTCATTCAAATGGCATACTTTGTTGAATCAAGACCTCAACATGCAATGACAAGAATTCAGGTAATGCTAAGCGACTCTTAACAGAGTTTCATTTATTCATATATTTATTTATTTCAGGAGGTGTTCCGATCATTAGCCCCACCAAACGAACCACGTGGCAAGAAATACTTCAGTCAACAGTATTGGGTGCCAGATGATGAAAACGATTGGTAAACAAACGCATCAAATGCAGTTCATCATGGAATTCAAAATTCATTCTTAATTTATGTTTCAAACGTTTAGTGATTTACGCATGAAATGTCAAACATTTGTTGAACCCCTTGTTTTATATTGAAAGTAATAACAATGAAAACAGAAACACATAAGACAATCCTGATCCTCTCGTCGAATTACAATAATCGTTGAAACATGTACACTTCAAGACCCTTGTGCCAAACAACGTGGTTTGCTCGCACATATCAATACCTGCAATTGTCAGTATTTTGATCTTATTGAGTTTGCTTGAATGAATTAAATATTCATGAGATGTATGTATGTGGTAGGTGGGAGACCTACCTCCAAATGGAATAAGTGCACATCCTCGTATCATTGATATTATACTCCGGTCCTGATCGTAGAACATGCCCACTGAAAAGAACAGTGTTTTAATTTCATTGAATATTTTTATAAGTTCATCTGGAGTTCCTTCCATTTCTCAGGGACTTGTAGACTTTCTCGAAGGCACAAAAACCTAGCATAAATATGAAAATGACGTCAAGTTGGGGTTGGGTTGTGGCTGATGTTTAGAACATAGCCAGTCTCCTCGGAGGAGATTTTTAGTCAGGCTTTTGAATGCATCTTTGAACACTTTTTTCATTAGGAATCGCTGAACGCATATTTACATAATATTCATATTAAATGATGTGGTTTTAATAAAGTATAATATCAAAGACCTCCAGTATTTTTAACGTTCAAAAATGAATAATATATTATGTGCATATTCACATTTTTTAAACATGAGAGTGTCAAAAGCAGAGAAGCATACACAATGTAAATTAAAACCATGAACGTTCTACACAAAGTTTTTCATACAACCAAAATAAGGGTTACAGACAGCGAACGTTTTTATCTTGTAGGAGCCCAGAAATGTAAAAAGCCCAAATAAAAAGCTATAAACTTCGTGACCACGTACGACAAAAAAGGACCACAATTTCCTTTTTACGATTAACCTCCTGATTTTCTTAATCAAAAAAAAAATTAATTTAACTCAGTGTCTTACAGAGTTTATTGAGTAGATTTTTAATTCAAACCCTCAAGAAACTGTCACCAAGAAATTTAGGAGTAATGTTCAAAATTGGATCAAAATGCGAAGTTCAATCGCTGGCCTGTTTTCACACGTGTGCTGTTCATCAGCTTTTTTCAATCTCTAATTTCAGCGGAGGATGTATTTTTTTCAGAATGATGAAATTTTACAAAACGTATTTTTAAACTAATCCAGAAGCCTGTTAAATTCAAATTTTTGTTCTGATGTGTTTAGTTGGTTATTGGAAGATTCCACATTTTTTTCTGTCACAGGAAAAATAACAAGTTGACCAACACATTCGCCGAATAACGGTCACAGTTTGGTATTTGCCGGAAAATACAAGACCAAAGTGTGGTTTGAATCTAGACCAGACACACAAAATTTGTGGTCAGAACATAAAGTCATTGAGTTTTGACCAGAAAATGGATTAGACGTGCAGTTCTGCATCAATTTTTAGCAAGTAAACAAGCAGACATTTATGATGTGATTGTTATGTGTTTGTTCCAGACAGATGAGAAAAAACTGATTGAAAATGGTCACAAGTTCAATTACCCCTATCACTTCTTTTAGAACAAAAATATCAAGGGAGGTTTCATTATGAGATTTTGTTGAATTACGAACATTCTTTACAAAATATTAACTTTCATCTGATAACCGTATTCTTCAGGGAAGGTATAAGGTTTTTAATTGTTGATAGGTATGGGTGGTATATTTTCGGAAAAAAAAACAATTTTTTTTTATGTATCGGATTTTTCTATATGAACGGCAAAAGAAAACTGATAAACTCTCACTTTGAAACTGACAAAGATTTATACCATGTCACTGTTCGCAATCAGTACTTTCTTACTTCTGTTTTTAAACATAGGACCATATACTTAACATTTTTCATGAATCGTTAATTGCAATTTTTCAACTCGCATGTTCGAATAATGAGTGACGCTGACAAAACGTGATTTACTCGAGAAAAGCTATAAATAATGTTCCATTATCGCCGAAAGTTTCTGTTAATCAATGAAATTATGTAAACTAAATTATACTCGATACTATATTTTATTGAATGAAAAAAATTCGTCACTTCAGAATGTAACTAATTTTATGATCTGTGACAATAGTGACTCAGAAAAATAAAACTTACTGTAAATTAAAACATGTTTGTTCACCTCCAACATAATTTTTCATCAAAAATATATTACGTAGTAACACGTCAAAAAAACATGGGATCCGCTCTGTTCGAAAACAATAGGTTTTAATTGAACAGGAAAGCTTCTCACATAATTCGAAACCCTTATAGCTATATAAGAGTATACATTTTGGGATTCAAAAGCAAGCTTTTCTGAATGATTTAGATCAAATGTAGATATTCTAGAAGAGCTTTGGTTTCCTTCAGATTCCAAAACCAAGAATTCCACTCACTTTTATCAACACCGCCTGACAAAACGGCAATTTTCACACATCCAAATAGACCATATTGACAGGATGTTGCAGAGTATTTACACTCAACTCCTTGTGATGAAGTGCATTCAAAACATTGGATACATTCAATAATACTAAAATATGTCGACAAAAACAACAACACCACAAAAAATCGTAACATTTTTTCAAGGAAAAATGATATAAAATCGCCTCAACTTGTACAAACATTGCTGGACATGACTAATAAATTTATTTATACTTCGCTCTAACTGATGTGTTTCAACATATTCGTAACATTCCCTTTTTTCGTAGAAAACCAACAAAAATACACATTTCTTCACACGATCTCAGTAGGTGGCCCAATAATATTTTAACACACACATCCACTCAACTTTAAGGCTCATTAATAATCGGTTAATTAGTGTGCAGCCTTGAATCGTGACAGTATTCATTTATTCACTTATTATTGACATATATTTTTTTTGTTGGTCAATAACGTCTTATGATGATTAGCTGGCTGGAGAGAAGAAAAAAAGAACAAGGTCATGTGAACTTGTAAATAAAGGTGAATAGATAATTAGCGACTTTTCCAAAGATCTTCGAACACCTTCTTGTAATTTTTTCTCGAGCACGAAAGGATTTACAGGAATTAGCAGTGTACTTTGCATAAGAAATTTGATATTTATAAGCTGGGAGACAGTAATTGGAGAGTGCTTAGAATAGGAGGATAAAATGTGTAGGACAGTTATTAGATCAGCCATATTTATATGGGAACAGGGTCAAGCTGCATAAATTTATATTATTCGAAAATAACAGGATATTCTAGTGGGTCAATTTTGGTTTGCCAAAAAAAATATTTTTCTCTTATCGAAAAACCCTTAGAACAACATATATTTGAAATTTCAAACTTAAAATTTTTCAAGATTAAAAACTATAAAATACACTAAACCCTAGAACACTTTTTTTTGATTTCTCGATTCCAAGTCATCTCACACTATTTCTATCATTCACCCTGTAATTTGTAGCTACTTTAAAGATGACCTCAATTACTTTTGTCTTATGTTAAATGAAGCGAACTCGAGAAATTATTACTATTATGGTCTGAATCCGTTAATTACAAACCAACCAGCTCGTAAAAGATACTTTCTTCGTCCCTATGACCTTTCTCTTCACAAAAAAAGGAACTCTACCATACCATAAGGACCATATCTTTCAAAAAGCAGGAAGGAAGTTGGAATACAATAGAATACCATTACGGAGCTCACTCACCGGCGGGCCGCCTTAAGTATACTGTAGGTCAACGCATATGTCTTGTTTTTTTCTTACCTCTATTATTGTTATTTTGTTATTATTCTTGTTATATCTATATGACACTCCACTACTAATTATAACAATAGTAGTTGTCGGCTATGCGTTTGAACATACACACATCAAATTTGACTCCTTTTTTTCTGGCTGGCTCTATAGCTATTTTTGTATTTTCTCAGTTGTTGAAATTGGGCGTGAAGTTGTTCAGAATCGATTGCATCAGTTGGGCATGTACTATTTGGGAAAAAATTGAGAAAATGGAGATGAGAATCCGGTTTTGAAATATATCGTCAACTGACTTGTTTAAGGAACAATTAAACGCAGTTGTTTGGTGTTTGTGTTCACACATTCAAGAAAATGAATATCGAACTGGGAAGAAGGAAAAAGAAAAAAATGAAAAATAATGGGAAACAGTAGAGAAATTTAAGTTCTCATATGAACAGTACAAGGAAAAGCTCCCAAAGAGGTTCTCATTATCCTTATCTTTTCTGAAATTGCTTTTTCATCGCAACAATTTCGGAACATCTGATGTGGTGAATAATCATATCCCAAGAAATATTGAGAACTCTCCAATGACTCTGACAAAATTGCAAGGTGTGATGTCGATAATTGGCATATTGTTAAGTACAAATTCACGTTTCTTTTTGTCAAAAACACATTTATTCGATAACTTCTTTTATTTTTTTAAGTTCCGCTTTTTCTCCAACAAGTCTGTGACTGTTAAATTTTGTGAAATCCTAGATGAATTTGAAAAATTAGTACATTGACTGTAAGTGTCATTTGATAAGTGAAGAAATTTGTCTCAATGTCTTATGATATATCATCGTTCATTAGAGAACCTCCAACTTATATTCATAAAAAATTGACTTTAACTGTTAATTGATAAGTGAAGAAACTTGTTTTAAGTTTCATGATTTATTACCGTTTCTTGTGATAAATCATAGAGCACCTGTAAAAAATTGTTATAGTTCAACTATGCAAAAAAAAAACTCTTGATAACACTCCCGACGTGTTTTGATCTCATGTGAAATTAAGACGTGATTTTTCGGCAATAAAGAAAAATAATTAAAATCTCCAGGGAACTTTTCCAAATGAACAAGGTTTACGTCAAACAGGCTTCTGATTTTCCATTTGAAAACTGAAATGAGTAGGTTGGAATGAAACTAGAACACCAAATTCGCAACTTCATGTTCACAAGTTCACAGGCTTTAAAGTCAAGTACGGCTGAAATCGTTTTAGGGCAAAGTCACTTTGAAGAATTTTATTGGCTATAACCACAACGTTTGCCAAACTGAACACTTCATCCTGAATCGAAAAAGTTTATTTCGAAAAAAATAGTGTATACTGTTCTTGATTTTTGTGCACTAATTTGATTTTATGATAAAACCATATTTGTGTGTATCTATTCGTTCTTTTTCTCTAATCTAGCAAACATGCTGGTTTTTAATGTCAAGATGTTAAATAATACTGTGACGCACTAACATCTGTTTGAATACACGTCTCTTCAAATATTTTTCCCCATGTAACAGCTGATAATGTTCCTAGGAAAAAATAGAGTCACCATACAGGATCTCATGGACTTATACACCTTCTCAATAGTAACTTCTTGTGATATGAAATTGAATTTCCTTTTTGTTTGCATCTGGATTTGAATTGAAAATTTAGCTCTTCTCTTGAAGATATTTACTCGCCAATAATTTCTGAATCGGTCCAGGTTGAAGAAAGTCTCTTTTGAAATAAGCTATTTTGTGATCTGAAGTCCATTACTTGCACTAAACCCATGAGTGAGGAGTAGTTTCTGACCTTTCTAGGTGCTATTTTTAAGTTATGAAAGTATTTTCCCTTTTCTATTTGTACAACTATCCCCGAACACCAACAACATCCATAAAAGAATCGGGTATCCGGAAAATATACAATACCAAAAAATAAAAGATAACCAGCGCTCCGTCTTTTCTCATTACATTGATATTATCTGCCGACAAAATATCCAGCTGATCGAAGGACATTCAAGGGCCAACCGGGTGCGGCTAATTGCGCAACTATTTCTCTCCTTTTCTCTCTCTTGTTTTCTCAATTCTATATAACTACTGTATTCAGTTAGTTAGTCAATGTTCTTTTCAACACACATATATAATAACATGAATAGATATATATGGAAATCGGCGAATCTGTTTGAAGATAATCAATGTTTACAATTTGTTAATTGGTATTGAAATGGAGGATTTTATTAAAATATGACTATGATGATGAAAAGAAGAAATAATGCGCAATGAACTTTGTTCAAAAGAGATACGCTTGGAAAAATAAAAAGTAAGATAGCAAGAGCGACATCATACAAAATAGTATGTCAAGACGGTCTCTTCTTTTTTTTTTCGTCAACGATTAAAACGATTAGCTTGGCGACGTTTTGACCTAAAAAACATCAAGCGCAAGCATTTTTCCTCCTACTCGTTACGTAATACTGTCTTCTTCTCGGTTGCCCTTTCCATTTTTTCTTCATTCTCGATTCAAAAAACCACTTTTTTCTATTGGTTTTTTTTCGTTCTACTGGACTGGAGCACGTTTTTTACAACTTCTTGACCTTTTTTGGAATGCAAAAAGAGCACTAAACATGTATTGGTGGACGCTGTAAAATAATCATTGGATTTTTAGATTTGTTTTGTTTCTTGAAAAAGCTACCATTCGTTTTATGATTGATACAGATTTTCAAGAAAAATTGGCTTTTAAAACATCCAGGAATTTCATAAACATTTTTTTGTTATATTTTTCTGTGTTTATCTCGATTTTTTGAATGTTAGCATGGTATTTGATGAGAAAAATGCTCACGTGAAAAATTAAAAAATTAATGACTCACCCATGGGACTATGATCATTTCTTATAAATACGTCAAACAAATTATTTTGAAAAAAAAGGAGCAGTTGATTTTAGAATTGAGAGTTCCCATTTCTATGTAGCGATATATAGCTTTACCCCATCAAAAAGCTTTCAATATAATTTTTTGAAAAAAAAAGCTTGGTGACGTCAAGAGTGCTATAAACTTGGATACAAAGCTTTTGTTTTTTTTGAAGATCCCCTGTTTTTCAACAAGCATTTTTTACACATCCTTTCTATACGATTCACACTGTTAAAGAACTATTTATAAAAAAATTCAGCTGTTCAACACAGTCCATATGGTTTTGTTTTCCTGAAACTATCTCCCCTAAACTTTTGCCTTTTCTCAATATTTTTTGCTATGTTGATAGTTATCTCCATGTCTGATTGTAATAGCCAGCGTTATATCTGCCTCTCGATCATTTTCCGAACATATCTTCTTATAAATATCCAGAATCTTCTTTGCCCATCTAAACCTTGTATGACCTTACTGACATGTGTCTACGCTAAACTTATCATCTTTTTACTCGATCTGATTTATTCGGCAGAATGATTCGTATAACCTTTTACGGAGATAAAAACAAACCCGGGCTTTGGCTACGTTTAGATCCCGAAAAATGTATATAGTCAAGGACACATACAATTAGCCTCTGCCCCCAACTATTTCAATTTTTCAACCGTTTTTTTTTTGCCAACATGCATAGCAATAAAAAATATTGAACTCATTGATGCGGATCGAGACACAAAACCGGACCTGATTATTGTTATTATGATGATTATGATGAGGTCGAGAGACGGCGAGAACAAGAATTGAAATAGTTAGGATGGATAGATACCTACAGACATAGACAAAAAAGTTTTGGGGCGCGCGCGGGAGCGCGTGATTCCTATATTTTTCACTGTAGGAAAACGCCTCTCAAGCGAATAAATTTGAGTGGAATAGCATTGCGCAACACACATACATACATTCATACACGCAGAGGCGCCTAAATCGATGTTCAATTTTACAAAACCAGTTTTCCAAAGCCGGCACGAGGTTAAGAGTCGTCGGTCGTCGATGTCGTTGTTAAAGTTTTCTTGTTTTTTCTTTCGCGGTGGTAGTTTCCAACCTTGATTTTTCCAGATTTTATTTTTATTTTTTTGCCTTTTAAAAATACTGAACCATTGAACCCTGTAACAACAGACTTTTTTGAAAATGATTCACTTTTGAACACGCTGGCAAATTATCGTCAGTCAGCTGATACATATTAGGAAATCGATAATATCTTCGTTTATTGAAAACATGTCTCGAAAAAGTTTTTCCTATTTTTTCCTGAACAGCGATTTTCTGTTCTTACTGGAATTCTTGAGAGTATTTAGTGCCAAAATAATTATTGACCTATCATAATGAGTTCATCCGAACCTCCATAATCCACCCACTATAGTTCCCCAAGAGCTTACTGTAAGTCCAATAATATTTGTACAAGGTATCCAAATATCCAAATAAACATCATTTTTTCGCGCATTAATTAAAGCTTAGAATAAGCTGTGTGCCAATAAAACACCTGTTCATACACACACACACAAGTTTAGCACATCCTGACATGAGAAGTGATGTGATGTCGTGTTGTTGCGATTTTTTCATGAATAAAAACAACAAAATTTGCATATGACTAACACCTGCGGGTTTATTGGAGTATGTAGCTCCTTTTTCTTTTGGGGGATTTTTTTGAGTTGAATTCTCACAAATTTTGCCATACATTTTCTCACATTCAAAGCAAAACCTTTATTTCAAAAATGAACAATGTGGCGGTGACCTTGATATGAACAAAAAATGAAAAGACCCAAAAATTTGGACACATTTTTTTTCACATTCATCAACGTTTTTGTGCTTTAGGTTTTTTTTCTCTTTAAAACTACCCAAATATTCATGCCGATTTCCCTGAATAAACACGTGAACCAATTTAATGACGAACGAACCACCTCACAGACTCATCCTTACGACATTTTCCTTTGTGAATTGCTCAAAATATAATGATTTTTTAGTTATTATTTTCATCTAACCACTCTTTTTTGTTCGTGAGGACTTTCCGCCTGTTCCCAAGATGCTTCTTCTTTGTTCAAAAAGCTTGCGTTTTTTTCTCTCTGCGCGTTTGATCAAGATGTGAAATATTGCCTTTGTTGAGCTTAGCAGACTTGTAGTTTTTTTTTTCACTAGCACCTACGTTAAGTCTCTGAAGTAAGATTTCAAAACTCGGAAAAATAATAAAATTGCAACCCCAAATAATGCTCATGCACTTTTCATTCTCTCTGTCATCAAATAATTGCGGCTATTTTACAGTTCTTCTTCTCTTTTTTTCGAAATTCTATCTTCATCTAGCACACACAGTACTTGGTCACCAGCAAAAAATGTTGCTATTATTACCAGTATGTCTATGTCTCCTCTTTTTTCTCGTCTTCAAAACTCCGCCCCATTTTTGGGCACCCGCCGGGTATCGAAGAGAAGGAGGAGGAGGAGGAGGGAACATGCTCAGAAATAGCTACTATATTATTTGTTGCCATTTTCATGTGTATGGTGTGTGTCTGTTTATTTGTCTTCTGGGTGGGTGGGGTGTAAAAAAGAAGAAAAGAGATAGGAAAGGACAGTATAGGTGGTTACTGTATATATTCATGTGGTTGGGGGATATAAATTAAGGGGTTGTTGTAGAGACATTTTTATGTTGTTTTTCATTTTTTGTTGCCATTTTTGTCAACCTGTGAATCTCCTATTTTTTTGTTTTTGTCTCTTTTTTTCAAACAAGTCAGATGTTGGTAATAAAAACCATTTCAGCCCAAAGTTTTGGTATAAAAATTTATTCAAATCATATAGACCAAACAGGTGTGTATCTTTTTGTCTAAAACATTTGAAAACTGTTTTTATTTTTCTATTTTTTTTAAAAACACTATTTTTCAAAAAAAAAAAGTTAGCTAGTACACTCCTATTACCCTGCGCATAATACAGATTGATCTTTATCAGTAGGGTGTTCATGTAACTCAAGGTGATGTACTGTGACAGTCTGGTTCATTTTCTAAGTTTTTCTTGATTTTCACCTTGTAAGGTCGAATTAGCAACAAATTTTAAAGATAAAATTAGTTTTCTACCTGAAAACTGACACTAATTTCGCACTTGTTAATGAAATACGATTGCCATTTAAATCACGAGAGCTTAGTTTTTTTTGTTGAAAAATATAGTCAAAAGCCTTCTCTGTTTTTGTTCTAGTAATATGGTTTTTCATTTTCCAATAATTTTCTTAATGGCAAAAACATCTGATATATTTTAAAAGTTAAAATCATCTAGACATGTATTTTCTGACTCACTAACCTCTTGTACCGTACCACCTAGACATTCTTAAAAAACTTCCTCATTTTCGCACCTTTGAGCACACTTGAGCTACCGTACCTCTTTCCTCTTTTCACCCTTCCAACTCCGCCCAAAATGCGTAGCTTATTGACAGTCTGTATGCTCATGCTCTTATTGGCTATTATACATGTATGTATACATTGTATTACCACTCTTATTATTATTTAGGTTTATTAGTAAAAGTAGTAAGGTTCTTGGTAAACACACGGTGTCAACTGTCCTTCGATGAGCCGTTCCTCAAGTGTGTATGTTAGTTTTGTTCAAGTGATCCTCGCCATTTTTCCATGTACCTCGTTTTGTCTGTCATGTTCATTAAAGCAACAATAACAGTTTTCATTTATTTCAGATGCCATACCGCGCTGAATTGAAACGCCCAGATCTCAAAGGCTCGTTCCCTTGTTCAGTTTGCGGTAAAATCTTTTGCCACAGTTCTTCGTTGAGTCGACACAGAATGCAAGCACATTTCAAAAGTTATACATGTACACAATGTAATCAGGAAATTTCAAGTGAGTTTGTACAGAAAAAAGAAAAGATGGTTTTTGAATAAATGCAACAAAAGACGCTATGACAATACCGCTTCTTTTATGTTTTTTTTCTGTTGTTAAAGGTTTTGGAATTTTTTATTAAATAATCAGAAATATGTATAATATGTTCCGAAGGTTACTGTTTCTTCTATTTATGCGAAGCTGAATCATCAATTCTGTAAAAAGGGACTTCAACAAATTTCGAAATAAAACTTTGTTTAAATTTCGGTTTAAAAAAAGAGGGAGGGGGTGCGGGGAATTGACAAGTTGCTCTTAAAATAGAGAGCACTATTGTTAGGCATAACCTTTGAAGGGTTTGCTACCGGAAAACCTATTAAGATGCTTTTGAGAGCAAATTGCCAACTCCCCGTACCCCCCACTTCCAAAAAATATTCTTATACATCAAACTCAATGACAATGAATTGAAGGTGATCTTCTTCGTCTTTGCTGAAAATAACTATTTTAAAAATAATAGATTCCAACGACTTACTGTTAATTTTTCTTGAACCATGCAACGCCGAGAACTGATCACAAACTTAGTACCTTATGATCTGCTAACAGAAAAAAAGAGATTGCAAAACTTTGACAAGTTTATGATCAGTTCTAAATAGTTGGATAATGTGTACGTCGAGAGTTTTTCAAATGATATATTGCTCTAGACTTAGTAAAAAAAACTGGTTTATCTTGCAACAAAACATAGATAGATCAATTTTTGTATGATAGCCATAATTTGTCAATTGTGATATATTAGCGACCTTGTAACTCTCCCCATAAAAAATTCAAACTTACCTTAACATAGGTACCTTCGCAATTAGCACTCTAAACATTGCGCCACACCTTTTCCTCTATTACACGTTTCTCTATTTGTCTATGTATCCATCTATCGGCATTCTCTAATTGAGGCGGCTTCCGTAATGTATATTACTTAATGGTTTGTCCATCTTGCGAACCCAACCCCCTTCTCACAAGGTCATAGCTAATTGTGATGTTGTGTTGTTGTTATGTATGTAGGTAGCCTACTCTCTCTCTCTTCTCACTGTTTTTTTTTCGAAAAAAAAACAATAAAACGATCTCGACAAATTGCGCAATAAGCGGATCACTATCGGATCATGTCGGTACTTGCGATATTAATTTTATGGTTCATATTGAAACGTTTTTGTCGGCAATAATCGGCAGGTTACCCACGCCGCCCGCACAGAAATAATATGTTGCATATATGCTTGCTATGTATCAATGGCACATGCAAATTTGCGACTAACACAAAGAGCCATTAGTCAATTCGTCGCCTACTAAATACATGCCTTTATATGGTCTTGATTGATAGGTTGTGTGTTATTTGCCAGACGCCTTGTCGGTAGCTCAATGGCAGTTAAACACCGTATAATGAATTCATTTGTTTTATGAGCCTACTTTGTGCGCGGTTTTTGTGGAAATTTGCATAATATTGCAACATGTCACAACAATAGAATAACAATTTTCAGGGAACCATTATGAAATGAAGGACCGAGAAATTCATATCTATATTTTCAGGCAACGATACACTTCGCAGTCACATGTTCCGACTTCACAACATCACTCGTATGTTCATGTGCCGTTGTTGTAACTGGGCGTTCCCTGATAAAACAAGTCTTCATATCCACATGCAATCAATGCTTCGGAATGGATCACCTGGAGAAGTAGCAGTACTTGCCAGAAGTTCTTCTGAAGGTGACAGTGATTCGCCAAGTCGCTCACCAGTTTCTATCAAAAAACAAATGATGCATCATCATCATCATCATCATCATCATCAACACACTCCAACCAACAATAATAATCATATCAATTCAATTTTCCCGAATTTATTGAAATCAGGAGAATCAACATCGTCGATGCCTAAACAACCATTCCCATTGGATCTCTCGACCGTTGGACCAAATCATTTCCTAACTGCTTGGTTAGCAAATAACCCATTGAACACTGGAAATTTGGGATTTTTGAAAAAACCGGAGATCAAAATAGAATCCGCTGAAGATATGAGTGAATATGATGAATTGGAGGTGCATACAACAGAAGAGGATGTCAATAATGATTTGGGAGTGAGCCCAACAAGTGTTATTGTGAAAAATGAGAATGAGCAAAAACGAAAGTTCAGTTATGATGATAATGTTGATGTTGATGTTGAAGGTGATGAAGAGGTGAGTAACTTCAGAATTAAAATATCTAATATTTTCTAAAATTATTCAGGTTGAACCTCCATTGAAAATGACAATCATTGAGAAAGAGCACCATCATATTTCACATGATCAGCCATCACCAACCGTGTCAGATTCACATATTTCTGGATCTTCAAGTCACAGTGGAGAATCTGCAAAATGTTTCGACTGTCAGGTATGTTTGTATACTCAAGTTGTCCACACAGTATCTTCTTAATTCAAATTTTTTCAGGTTGCTAAAGGAAAACTGTCAGCCGCTGAGGAGAAATGCAAAACATACGAGAAACAAATACGTGATCTTCAACATCAAATCGAGATGTTCCGCAAGATCACCTTCCCACCAATGGTGTTACCAAACCCAATCCCACCTCCACCAGTAGTTGCACCTCAAATGATGCCATCCAATTTGCTGCAAAACCCCGCAATGCGAAATTTGCTAAGCATATTCCAAAGCCAAATAAATCGTCAGATGTGCTAATAATAGAATTGCAGCAAATAAGAAAAAAAAAGAAGAAGAAGAAGAATAATAATAATAAATTATGGTGAACTCTGTTAATAGAAAAAGTGCATTCTTTTATTCTATTTCTGTTAAACAAAACACCGTACTTTTGCAATCACGTAACCTTTTCTAATAATGTTGTTTATTTGTCTTTTCTCATCATTTCTAGTTAATTTGTTTTCTAGCCCAAAACAATATGCAAATTCAGGTGTTTTTTACCCTCCAATATAGCTTTTATCATTTTTCCAGCATTTTTTTTCATTTTTCTCCCCTGTTTTGAAGTGTCTTATCCGCGCGTGTACATATATTTTTTTGTCAAT
The DNA here is from genome assembly GCA_900536415.3 of Caenorhabditis sp. 38 MB-2015. Lineage (NCBI taxonomy): Eukaryota > Metazoa > Nematoda > Chromadorea > Rhabditida > Rhabditidae > Caenorhabditis > Caenorhabditis quiockensis. The sequence goes on from LR551905.1 coordinate 27,788, forward strand.
GTTTTTTTTTTGAATTAGTTGCCCCCTTTACTTATATTGCAATCCTAGAAACTGGTGAACACCGAATTTTACCAAATATATCCATAATCTGATGGATAACTTGTTCTTGATTTTTTTTATTGTTTCGGCATCACCGTGCTGCCTTATTTTCCCCCATATATCATTGAAAATTTATCATTATTCATATTATTTTTTGAGTTGAACTGCTAGAATAAAAAATTAACGTCCATTCGTATTTTTCCTTGCAATCAAAAGAAAAGTGACTCAATAGAGTTAGAAATTATGAAGAAAAAAAACGTAATTGAGTTCTTTATTAACTTTTTTACACTTCAATTGAATGTGCTGTAGACAATTCATTTACTGCCTTGTTTTTCTCAAGTTTTCTTTTCACAAGCAAAGAGTGCAAAATCCCAAAGAAGGTATACTGTAGATTTTCTATGACACCATAATCTGTTTTTGTTAGAGAACCGTCTTACTTTTGTTTGATAGTGCGATGTTAAGAAATAGTGCTTTGTTTTTCTCATTTTGCGGAATTCAACTTGCTAATAACATCACGTCCATTTATTTTTAGATGTCTTAGGTTAGTGCAACCTTATTATATTTTCATAAGCCGCTTGCAAATATTTTCCACCAGATTACTGTAATGTTAGATTTTTTGATTTCCAGGTTGTGTCAAAAATGAAACCCGTCTTCTGCTGAACAAGAAGAGCTATTTCTTGAATTTCAGATATAGTTTTGAACATGGGATGGTACACTTTCTGGAACCTAGCAATATGATTAAATATATGTTTCTTTAAGAGGTGCTGGTCAAAAATACAAAAATCTAATGTTTGATATTCCACAGTGATGTTAAGCAGAAATTTGAAAAAAAAAAACAGAGTCCTACAAACACATACTTGGTACTAATTTCCCAAAAGGACACATTTTATTTTTCATGACATTATAAAAAAAATTTCGACAATAACACATTTTTTGAAAGTGCTTTAGAGTTACGGTAGTTTTTTTAAACTCGATTTTTGTTCTCTTGGCTGTGTAGAAAAGTCTTAGGAGATAGATCACTTTTGTTTGAGTATAACGATCTTTACAAAGAGACACCTGTTGGATTTTGAGTAATAGGTAGAAAAAAATGGTTATTTCTTTGTTGAAATACGTTGATGATAACGTGTCAAATACAAAAAAAACATAGAAATGAAATAAGAGATACAGGATCTATGTTTTAAGAACCCAGGAAAGATCAGCGCAAGTAGTGTATGCGTACAATTGGTCTGAAGTTTCAAATAGTTTTGGTTTGAACCGAACAAGCACGGTGAACGAAGAAATTCTTCCTTATACTTGATTTTAGAACTCTGTAGTGATATTTTGATTCAATTCGTGTAACAGTTTTTGTAGCCAAAGTGAATAGTTTACCAGTGTTCATGTCTATTTTATTGTGAGTCAGTTTATATAAAAACAACGTATCTATAATAGAACCCGTCTCCTACATTCTGAACTCATTAGTCCAAAATCCTGATTTCGAATCTCATAAAATTTGTCGTCCTTATCACTCGGATTCAAAAACTTTCCTTTTACTCTGAACAATAATTTCCTCGTGTAGTTGTTTTGGGCACTTTCAACAATTTTTTTGATCGACTTTTTGAATGGGTTACAAACAACTGTACCATATTCTAAAACAGGACGAACGAAGGTCTTGTATAAATTTATCTTAAACTTGATGTTTTTTGTTTCGAAGGATTTGAAAATCTTATAAGTAATGAAATATAAATTATTCAATTATTGGTAGTGATTTCCCAACAGATGAATTTGATAATATGACAAGTAGAACGAGTCGTTTTGTCTGTCTACGATTAGTGTTTTGGGTTTCTGTTTTGTTGGCATATGACTAAAGGTCTCAGGAGATTGTGAAGGTTTTGCGTAAAAATGTGAATATCTAGAGATCACCTTAGCTTTACTCATCAGAAAGAATTCGACGAGTATTCTGTATTTTTGTTATTCGAAAAAACTCATTTTTTGTTTGGAATTGTTCTTATATATACGTTTACTTGTGGCTAACATAGGGTTCTAACAAAAAAATTCACTTTGCTATATACTTGCACTTTAAAAGAGTTCAAAAGAAAATGATAGTTCCAAAATAGAAACATAAATTGGAGCCCACGTCGGAAGGAGCAAAAAAAACTATGCACCGTGAAGAATGAAATTGAATATTCGGTGAACTGCCATTTTCAAATTTTTCTGCAAAAAAAAATGAGTTTTTTACTTTTTTTGTAGTTTTAAAAATATATTTCTATAGTCCCCGTCATAGTTATCTACATTTTATCATTCAGAATTTCGAAAAGTATATATGTATGTAAAAGTAGCAGACAAGTTGACGCTAAATGGAAAAAAAAACCACCCACGTCTTTATATGAGTCTCAAGGGAAATGTCATCAAAAAGTCTAGTACTCAGAAAATATATCTTTTTCACGTAGTGTTGTTCTAAACATTCCCAAGTGAACTACTTTTTACTTTTTGAGCTTTCCGATGTGCTATTTTTATTTATCACGATCTTTGAAGTCAGACAGATTTTTTTATAAGTAGAATTTTGAACAACTTCGTCGAAAACAATTTTTGTAGCCTTGCTAAAATATCTTCCATCTATGTATTTTTCTGCTGAAAAAAACACAATATTTTTGTAGTTACTGCTTAAGTCATGTATAAAATTTTTTTCAACGTGTTTCTAAAGTGATATTATCTACGAATAACCAATCCATCAATAATTCCTGATGAGAATCTGATAGTTATCCTTGTCTCACTTCCACCCTTCGCATTTTTAATAACATGGTAAATGTCCTTGGTAATGTTATAGAACTTTTTTGCAGGAGGCTATCCAGGTGGAAATGTGGTTACCTAGAAGAATAAAAAATGGGCGGGGAGTCCTTTTGACGGGAAAATTCGTAGAACACCAACCCCTAAAATCTGTATATAAGCTTGCCTCAGTTGGAGGTTTGAGTGAGGAGCTCTGTTTTCCTAGTCAACCACTTAAAATAGAGCTCATCATTTTCTGCCTGTTAGAAAGCAATAAAATGGAAGGCATCTTTAGCAACCTGCTAAAGAATATCTGCCCAAAAGGTGGCGTTGCCTTCCATCTTTCAGAACAGAAAAATTCTATTCTATAGCTCAAAAATTAAAATTCTCGATCAATGAACAATTTCGATCTATGAACATTCAAATAGCCCACACTTTCTAGCAGAATATGCTGAATAAACCCGATTATCCAAAAGATGATCTGTGCTTAACTAAAAATAATGTAAAAAAAACTTCCACATGTTTTTTTTCAGATTCTTAGAACTAGTTGTTCTAAAAAAAAACTCAGGTAGACTGGTGAAGATTTATGCATTTTTGTTTTTCGTTTTACTGATCTCAATAACCAGTCTCCAGAAATTTAAATTTGGTAGGAAATTGTGAAAAATGAACTAGCAGAAGGAAAAATCAATAAAGTTGTAAATCCCAGCTTCCCTTGGAACGTTTGGGTTTTTCGATTGAGCTCCAGACCAATTATCCAGTAAATACTTCCTTAAAAAACACTACTCGCTCAAAATATGTGATAAAAAATATTTGAACCAAAATTCAAAAATTATAAAAATAGGCCAAAATTTGCCTCTTGACGCTTGCAAAGTAATTTGATTTCCTAAAATAAGTTATTTTTGCTTTCAACTTATTTTTCGATCAAAAAAGTTCAGAAAATTCATTGACGCTGGTTATTTTTTCAATCTTCGAGCACATGTTATTTTTTGCAAGATGCTCTAGATTTTTTCAGTGTTGCTTATCATCTAACGGAAATTATGAGCGACAACAATCTTCAATTACACATTCATCTCATTTTATCCAATCGAAAAAAAAATCTCCCATGTTTTTCATTTGTTCTGTGTCTTTTTTATTCCTTCCAAATTTCTTTTCAATTCTAAAATAAACGTCATTTTCAAACAGAAGTACAGACGACGGGCCAATAAAGATGACTATGTTTACTATTCTTCTGATTGTCTTCATCATGATCAATCTTTCCACCCAATTCACTTTGGATCAGATGCTCGCAACCGGATCACACAAACCAACTCTTTCCGACTACATCAACAATAAACAAATGCTTCGAATACGTCGTGGAAAAGGTGAAGAAGAAGAAAACGATCAAGTAAGTTAGATTTCAAACAGAACAGGTGAAAAAGAATGTTTCTTCGAAATAGAAGAAATGACTAATACATCTATATTTTTTACAGTGTCGACCTAGTGATAATGAAACTATAAGAATAATAATGAATAGAATTTGCTTGATGTGTCATGAGCTCAAAGCGCACTTTGCTCCCAATACACGTGTCGAGTGTCATAGTAACTGTTTTCAAAACACCGTCTTCCAAAGCTGTATGAAATTGTTCTCGAGGGATCTATCGAGAAAGAATCAAAAAGAGCCCATTCGACAATAATTCCAGTTTTTTGTGCATTAGTGATTTTTGATTAGATCTGTTTTGTTTTTCCTTCTCTACTCTTCTCCGTTTATTACTCTCTCTCTCTCTCTCCGTTTTTTTTGTGGTTTCACTTGAAACAAAAAGTTTTCTTTTCTGTTGAGAATAATAAAAATGTTGTGATTTTTGAAAATTATTAATGTTCTTCGGAGTTCCAATCGCATCAACTATCTTATCAGTTGCAACACTGATTGCAGGTGTTTTAGATGTGTGAAACTCATTTCCTTTTACGAATAGTTGTGAAGAATTGTTTAGTGTAGTTGTGCAGCTGAACGGAAAGGTCATGCAATGTGGATCGATGTGTTTATTTGTGGCCGTATCTGAAAAAAAGTAAGATGAACAAATATTCATCAAGAATAAAAATACAGTACACCATTCTTCACAAAGAATAACAATATCATGAAACCTCTTTTCACAAAGAGGGGGAAATCATCTTTGATATAGAAAAACCATTGATAAATTCTCAGATACTAACCTAATAATAAAAACCTGAAAGTTGGTTTTGAAAAATTCTTGAATACTCCCTGGTCATTTCCTTTTTCCCTGCTTTCAAAAATATATTCTCGAAAACGTTTTGCAACAAGTTCGTGTTATCACATGAATTAAACGTGAGATATGTCAATGTCAATTGACCAAAGAAATATTGTTCTATGAATCTTGTTGTTGCGAACAAAAAAGTGTTAACGAGGTTATTTATTCTGAAAACATGACGAATAATTTTTTCAGCATCATTTTCTAAGATTTCACACGTAAATTAGTGTTATTCAATATAAAACTGAACAGAGGGTACTTTGAATTATAATACTTTGATTTCTTTTTCACTTTCAACATGAAACATTGCTCTCATTTTTATCAGTGAGTTCTCATTTTTTTCCCGCTACTCATTTGTAAATAAAAATTAATGATATTTAAAATGAGAGTACTATAATATTATCATTTTAACAAAAGGACATATATATATATATATATATAAATACGAAGGAGCAGTTAATCAAACGTTTTAATGGCCCTGCGGGAAAACAGATTTTGAATAAACTAAAAACTGATTCATGATCTCGTTTTAGGGGTTTATAATAATATCTTAACTGCAGCACCATTTATTCAACATAACAATACTTTCTAACCATACATTTATAATTAAATTTTGCAAACAGAATAAATATGAGGCGGATGCTGATTTCCTGAAGCTCTCACAACAATCATAAACCATCAAAAGTATGAAGTGATATGAAAATGCATTTACACCCTCTAGGAAATTATCGGTAACTATCTTATTCTTTTCCAGGTTTGCTATCAATAATATTTCTAGCGATTCGATTTTGAACGGAAATGCATATTGGTCGGCAATCATTCCAAAAATCAAAAGCGGAGAAAAACATTTAGATAACAACTAATTCGGTGGTATACATGCATACCGTATTTTATCAACATCGAGTTCGTAGTTCAAAGCACCAAACAATATTTGAGGTTGTTTGAACTCATTTGAAATTTGAAAAGAGGAGGAGAATAGCCAGCGAAAGGTGTAAAAGTATTGGGTGACGATAAGATAAAATATTTCCATAAACAGAAAGAATCTTGATCATAATAAAACGTTTTTTAACAATTTTATAGCTAACACGATAAGGTATTTTATTTCGAAAATTTTTATTTCTTTTTTTTTAGTTGTACTGAAAATGGCAACACCGAACTATACCGCTGAGATAATCTTGCTACAGCAAGAAATGGATCAAATGAAATCTGATTTCTCTGAAAATGATAATGCGTTTTTTCTCTGCTCTATGGCTTTGATTATTTTCTGTAAGTTTGCTTCAAAAATAAAATGGACCTATGTTATTTTTCATCTTCCAGTGATGCAATGTGGTTTTGCCTTCCTAGAAGCGGGAGCAGTTAGGAGTAAGAACACAACAAATATTCTTATCAAAAATCTATTGGATTCATGTAGGTATCACTCTCACTATCCTATTAATTTCTGATGTTTCAGGTATTGCTATTATCGGATATTGGGCTGTTGGATGGGCTTTAGCCTTTGGTGACTGTCCAAATAATGTGATCGGGTTATTTATGGGTTATTCGCAATTTTTCCTAGCAAACTTTGTTAATTATCCAAAGTAAGTCATATGTTCAACAGGTGAAAATGTGAACTCTGAGAACATCAATGATCCTTGATGTCATACTAAAATAACATGAAGAAAAAACTGTCAAGCGGGGACTTTGTTGTTTTGCCTCTTTTTTGAAAAAAGGATTTTTATTACCTAATAAAAAAAACCTATTTGTTATTCGAATAAAAGTGCAACACGCTGCAGGCAGGAAATATTTGCAAATTTTTTGCAGGTTCTTCTTTCAATATGTGTTTGCCGCGACATCGGCTACAATTGTTTCTGGAGCAGTTGCAGAGAGATGTGAATTTGCAAATTATATAACTTATTGCTCTGTTATTTCTAGTAAGCTTCAGACATCAAAAAAAAAAAAATATTTTTCAATTTCTTTTGTTCAGCTTTCGTTTATCCTATTCTCACTCATTGGGGATGGCATCCAAAAGGATGGATGAGTCTAGGAATCAGTTCTGGATTCATCAAAACTACATATGATGATTTCGCTGGATCTGGTGTTGTACACCTTTGCGGTGGTTCAATCTCCCTGTTGGCTGCTTGGATGATTGGGCCTAGAATTGGAAAATTCCCAGAGGATGAAGAAGAAGAATCGGATGAAATTCTTGGACATTCTGTGCCATTTGCTGCCCTAGGAGGTTTCATTTTGATGTTCGGATTCCTCGCTTTCAATGGTGGAAGTATGGCAGATATCGTTAAACCTGGAGAAGGTCATATTGTTGCCCTAGCTATGGTAAACACTATTCTCAGTGGAGCATTTGCTGCTATCACCTATCTCGTTGTTCATTTCTTATATCATGGAAAATGGACTCTTCTTCTCACTATCAACGCATGCCTTACTGGTATGGTCGCTTCATGTGCTGGATGCAATAAAATGGAACCATGGGCTTGTACTTGGGTTGGAATTGGTGCAGGACTCATCTATTTGGGATTAAGTAAATGGGCAATTAAGATGAAGATTGATGACCCATTGGATGCGTTTGCTGTCCATGCTGGAGGTGGTTTCTGGGGTTTAACATCAGTTGCAGTTATTGGACATGGTGGTGTTGTTTATGCAATTGCAAATGCTATTGGAGGTGCTTCCGATGGAGGTAATCAAGTTGCTCAAGCTTTTTCTCAACTTGGATGGCAATGGGTTTGCGCATTAGCTATTGTTACATGGTCATATTTATGGATGTTCCCTATTTTCTCATTCTTGAAAAAAATAGGAAAACTTCGCGTTCCAAGAGATGTTGAAATCAATGGACTAGATATCTTCAAACATGGAGAATCTGCATATCCACTACACGCTTATGGACATGGATGGCATGACTTTGAAAAGGTAATGCACTTTCTATTCACATGATCTTTCACATTTCCCACGGTACAAAAAATATTATTTTTTGTAACAAATATTGTCAACTTTGCAAAACACATAAATCAGCAAAACTCGTTTCAGGCTCCAACATCGAACACACATCATAAACATTTACCAATTGGAAAGAAAAGACAAAGTGTATACCCAGAAAGTACGTGAAGGGGCAAAAAAAATCGTATTTTCAATTAAATATTGTTTTTCAGTGTCATTAGAGCATCTAGCTTCTGTTTATGAAAGAAAAGCGAGCGTTGATAACGATAATCAAGTGAAAAGATTGTTTATGAATCAAAATGAACGCAGAAAGTCAAGAATGATCGATTTCGATTTGTATCATGATGAAGGACCACGATCAGAAACTGGCACTCATAAATCAACTGATGAAAAAACTTCGACTGACAAAGAAACGATATGGATGTGATAAGAAACTTCGATGAATTTTAGGTGTAAATAGTTCTTATGATATTTCTTGTTAATTAAAAAATGAAATAAATTGGTGATTGATGTATCATAAAGAACAATTTTGGACGTCTATATGACCTTCCTGATACTTTTTTCTACCAAACTATGTTCATCAGAGATGATAATTATCATTATTTTTGTCTTCTAAAAGAAAAACAATCTTATCAGAATTACATATATTTTCGAGAGACGTCTCATGAAATGAACACATGGTCTGTAATGATCAACAATATGATCCCTGAAATTGTTTTTTTTTTCGTGAGAACTTTGGACCCACAATGAATCAAATATAAATCAAAAGTTCATGCAATCGGATTAAACACTAGAAATTCTTATCAAATCAACACTTGTGAAAGTTTGTGATTTTATCATAACAAAGAATAAAAAGGGATTTAATAAACAAAATTGCGTAATCATGTAGGTTCTATGCTGCTTGAATAGAAATTGTTCCTGAATTTTTTCGATAGATTTGTGATCATATTAATTAGGCTTCTATTTTTAAAGAGTGATATATTCTGTAAAATAACCGATAAAGTGTGGCTTTTTTTCACTAGCCCGGTGTATAAAAATATAAATTTGAACTTGATAATTGTGTGTGTTAGTGCTCCACTTAACATGAAATTTTGCGATGTCCGGAAAAAACAAAAAAAAAAGCAACTGAACTGCCACTAATGAGAATAGCAAAATTTTCTTCAGGTTGGATAAAGTGGCAATATTCATACTTACTACCATCTTGAAGTCATAAATTCATAAACAGGGTAGAGATAGAAAAAAATATGAGTGATCGATATCAGGTCCTCACTTTTGGGTACATCATCATTTGTTTTTTATTCCCCATTGTTTCATTTTTCTTCAAACGTTCCTCGTTTGAAAATCATTCGTTGCTTTCTTGGATTTCTGTTCTTTGGCATATATGAAAACAAAGAACTACTATTTGCACATTACTTATCCCTCAATTATTTCAAAAGAAAAACACTTGAGAAAACAGTTCATATAAGAGAAGGAACATTTTTGTTGTTGATTTTTCGATTATCCGTCAAATATGATGATACCACTATTAAAGTCTTCGCACCCAAGGTATGTATCTTGAAATTTTTTGTTCTTTGTAACTATTTCTGATGACTATCAAAAAACTATGACCTTTCAAGGAAATAAACAAGAAAAATATCTGTTCGAAAAAAGAGAAACGTCTTATCGCTCTTCCAGTTGATGTATCGGTTTCAAAACCGTCTTCAATAATCGTTGACCAAGTAACAAAATGTATCTTCTTTCATCATTGAGAAAAAAAGAAAAAAAGAAAATATATGTACCCACATAAATTCGAGACCCCTCCCACTCTACCGTCTCCATGTCAGTCTCACAAGTGTTTCGACCTGCCGGGATGGCGACCAATCTGACGCTTCAACTTGCACAACTTCAAGAAGAAACTGCCAAGTTTCAAAAGGATGTCACCGATAATGTGAATTCCTTTTTTCTTTGCTCAATGGCATTGATCATTTTCTGTGAGTACAAATCTCAAGGAAATAAAAAATTAAGAACTTCCTTATTTTTCAGTCATGCAATGTGGTTTTGCCTTCTTGGAAGCTGGAGCAGTCAGAAGTAAAAACACAACAAACATCCTTATCAAAAATCTTTTGGATTCATGTAGGTGATAACATCCAAACCCAAATATAGAAATTGTTTCAGTAATTGTTATCATTGGATATTGGGCTGTTGGATGGGCCTTTGCCTATGGTGAATCATCAAATGAGACAGTTGGCTTGTTCATTGGGCACTCTCAATTCTTCCTCGCAGGATACACTGACTACTCAAAGTTCTTCTTCCAATATGTGTTCGCTGCCACCGCCGCTACAATTGTGTCAGGAGCTGTGGCTGAGAGATGTGAATTCGCTTGTTATGTCGCTTATTGTCTCATAATTTCCAGTAAGTTTGTTCTTAGAAATTACTACGGAAATATGTTATGTTTTTTCTGGTTGTTTTTATCTTATAATATTTTTTTTATTTTCATATATATATTTTCAGCGGTTGTTTACCCACTTTTGGCTCATTGGGGATGGAATGAGCATGGTTGGATGAGTCGTGGAATCACATCTGGAGTTATCAACACCAAATACGATGACTTCGCTGGATCGGGAGTTATTCATCTGTGTGGTGGTGCTATTTCCTTGTTAGCTGCTTGGATTATGGGACCGAGAATTGGCAGATTCCCGGAAGAAGATGAAGATGAATCTGATGAAATTCTCGGACATTCAGTGCCATTCGCTGCCCTGGGAGGTTTCATTTTAATGTTTGGATTCCTCGCGTTTAACGGAGGGTCGGTTGGCTCATTGGGTAATGAAGGAGAAGGTCAAATCGTTGCGCTAGCTATGATCAACACGATTCTCAGTGGAGCGTTTGCTGCTCTCACTTACCTTATTGTTTACTTCTATCAATATGGAAAATGGACACTATTGTTGACTTTGAATGCTTGCCTCTCTGGAATGGTAGCCTCATGTGCTGGATGCAACAAAATGGAGACATGGGGAAGTGTCTGGGTTGGAGTTGGAGCTGGATTAATCTACTTGGCATTGAGTAGAACTGTGAGAAAATTCAAGATCGATGACCCATTGGATGCATTTGCTGTTCATGCTGGTGGTGGTTTCTGGGGTCTTATGTCCGCCTCGATCATCGCTAAAGGTGGTATCTCTTACGCACTGTTTGATTTGGTCACCGGAAGTGATAATGCAAGTGACACAATGAAGGCCTCATTTGCTCAGCTTGGATGGCAAATGATTTGCGCATTGGCAATTATTTCTTGGTCAACTTTCATCATGTGGCCTGTGTTTTTCGTTTTGAAAAAAATTGGCAAACTTCGTGTACCAGAAGAGATTGAAATCAATGGATTGGATGTTTTCAAACATGGTGAATTGGCCTATCCCCTCAGAGCTTATGGACATGGTTGGCATGAGTTTGAGAACGCTCATGGTATGAAATCAAACAGTACAACTGTATTCATTGGAAAAGGAGAAAAGAAAAAAGTGATGAGAATTCACCCTGAAAGTTAGTCGTTCTTTGTTTTTGATAACAATCATGAGTTTTTTCCAGTGTCGATTGAACAGATGGCATCGGTTTATGATCGAAGTGGAAGTCTTGCCCAACAACCATTACAACATAAAAAGTCACGAACACTCTTCACAACAGAAACTGAACGAAAAAAATCACACATGAATATGAACTATGAAGAAAATCGTATTTAAGTCAACTCGTTTTTTTTCAACCATATACATATTTTCGAATAAAAATTGTCCTATAATCGTATTATAGTATTTTTGATTGATAGATTGAAGATTTGCAAATAAACATTTACAAAAACAGAGTTGCAAATCAACTCGCCGGTCGACCCATTCAAAAAATTTGCGTAGAACAGAGCGGGTGAATTATTCTTTACATATGTAGAAAACGTTCCTATGTGAAAAATGGCCCAAAAACTGAGCAACGCCTTTTCTGATGTACTTCTAATTTCCGGTTTTGTGTTTCAAAGATCGCCAAGAAAAAAGAAAAGAAAACTCTTGTGGAAATTTTTCTGAATATTTAGCATAGTCCCAGAAGACTAGAGGTCCAAGAAAAATGTGATTTTTCGCCACTCGCACATCAACATTTTTTTCATTTCCTGACTTCAAATTGTCTCATATTTCTTCCAGCTATTGGTCCCTTTTTCCTGATGATGTAAGCAACAGCAACAACAAAAAAAAAGGAAAAAAGGTCGCCCTGAAAACTTACTTACTTGAGCCAATTGTAGATATTCTTTGTGTTTATCGACTTTTCTTGCTTCCCTATTCTTTTACTTGAAAAATATTGTATGTAGCATGTAACCAAAAACATATTTTCGAGTACCACCAAAATTCGGATGCATTGTTGCTTACTCAAGTGCTCTTTGAAATACGAATTTCATTTTTTTCTTCTCCTTTTCTTTTTTCATCTCTTTTTCGACTCGGGTTCCTGAATAAAACGAGAATTGGATAGAATTTTTTGTTGAAGTAGTTGTTGCATGGGAGAGAAAATGTGATTACTTCTGTTCACACTACTTTTTCCTTTATGTTTTCTTTTTTTTTCGGAAATATTTTTTCTTTGTTATTCGATTTTTTTGGGCATGTGGAACCTAGTTCAAATTATTTTCAAATGTTCATTTTTTGTCAAACACAACAGAAGAATGAAAACGATTTTCAATTAAATGAGTTTATGTATGTGAGATAAAAATGAATTATATTTCAAATTTTGGATTAAAATACTGCTTCAATGTCAGTTGAATGATAGTAAGGCTTCTTCATAATTTTTGCTCACATAGTGTTTCAAAATTGTTTTCAAGGTTTTCTCTAGCATAAACTCTTATTTTTCGGGAAGTAAATCCTTTAGGAATTTTTTACTTGTTTTATATAATTTATATTTGACAGTATCTACACAGCTTTGTTTTATAGAAACTTCAAATTAGAAAGTTTCTGCTTTGAGAATTTCAATTTTTGTTTTGTCTTGATTCTTGATAATTAACTACTTTGAAAAATAATGTTTTTAATGCCAAAATAGTTGATAGAACTTCATGACACACACACCTGTGTTGAAAGAATGAACTTGAAAAAAATAGGTTTCATTTTTTTAAACATATTTTTGAAATTCCTACTTTCAAAACGTGTTTTTCAGAATTTTTTCACGATATAGAACTTGATAGTAATTGTGAAGCGAAAATTTATTTTCAAAATGTTATTTCTTAGTTTTGTTTATTTTTAACTAGATTAAAAAACTTATGTTCTCTCATTGTTCGATTTTCAATTTTGAGTTTAATTTAAAAAGAGGACGGGTATAAAAAAAGTGTTAAACCAACTCTTTTTTATCATATCATAAAATGAATGAACCTAGTAGTTTAGGATGATCGGATAATTTTAGAAACTCTCATATACAAATTATTAGTTTCATTCAAAACTTATTGCTATAGTTTCAGGTTTATTTTCTCTATAAAAAAATGTAATATCGAAATATGTGCATGTTCCAAAGGTGTTTTGACCATCAAAATCAATAAAAATACATTTTCTTCACATTATCATTTGCATAAATTGTATTATGACCATTCGACCATTTCAATGTTTGCTCACTCATAATGTTGTTCCCCCCCTGTTCCATCAATAATATCGATCGAAATACTATACACTTTTCCCCCATTTTCTTCCTCTTTTTGTCTAGCTAAACATTTTTCGCCATAGAAACGGTTACCTTTTACTCATTTTCACTGCTTACAACAATGTTCACAATAACAAAAACAACAACATCGACATATTGAGGAGGAAAGCAGGTGGAGCATCCATCTCCTCCCCTAGTTGACACACACACACACACACAAATTTTGTGCATGTCGTTTTTTTTTTCTTTTTTGCTTTTCTCTCACCCTCCGGCTTTTCTCTTCGTCTCTCACCTTTTTTCTTCGCTTCACCCTCATCTATTTTGGGAGTGAAGCAAGAAAAAGAGCACATGGTGTTGGTGCCAATCGATATGTACTATGCTTTCTCTTCGTGTTAGATGTGTGTACATACATCACATATATATTTTATATATCTGCATATAGCATATATAAAAATATATGTGACTTACTCCCTCTCGTGTATGTGTTTATTTGTTTGTTTATTTTTTCTTGAATCTCATTTTTTTTTGGAGCTTTTCGTTGTTGTTCATTTTTTTCGGTTTTTTTTTCCAAAAATGCGTTGTTTTTTCTTGCTTTTTTTCTATTTCTGCCTCAGAAAGAAAACAATTCGTATTCTTTGTAGATTTGGTCTCTTTTGGTTGTCTGGAAGGAAGCTTAAAATATGATGAATGGACGGGCCGTCAGGTCCGTTCTTATACGAAACAACAATCGACAGGAAAACGGGTCTGTTGATCATGTAAGTATACATTTTTCATGTGTGAAGTGAAGAAAGTCATTGTTCCAATGAATTTTTGATGAATCATCTATTGAAAGAAACACTTACCGGATATATTATTCATTTGTTTTTTTTAATACTGTTAGAATTTTTCAGTTAAGCAACAGATGAAATAATTCAAATTTTCTTCTTCACTTAAAATGTAATTTAAAAGTCTTAAATCCGGATATTTTTGATACTAGATGTTCATGCGGAAAAAATTGTTCACTTTCAAATCGAAACTCGTTGAACCTGAAATTAATCGAGTAAAGAGTTAATGAATAAAATATGGAAAGTGTTCAATTCTAAAAAAATGAATTCCAGGTGCCGCGATCGATACAATTTGACGAAAGTTCTGAAGAATATCGATGTCTTTGCAATTGTTTTCACGTCAAAACCGCAGCATTTATTATTGGATTCGTTCACATTCTGATGATTTTATTCTTCCTGATATATAGTTTATTTGTATATTTTCAACACGATGGAAGACTACAACATGTATGTTTGAAAAATATTTATTTTATTTGTTATTTTGATTTATTTAGGCTCGAGGTGTAAAGGAAAACTATGTGTTTGGCTCGTTTTTAGCCGAGATGATTGGATTAGGGCTTGGACTATTTGCTGTGTTCCTTTTGTTTATAGCGCTTTCGAAAAATTCGGCATTGTTAGTAATTCCTCATATCGTGATGCAGGTAGTTCAAAAAAAAAAAAAAACACAAAAAACATTTTATAATTAGTTTTGTTTTCAGGTCATTGCAATAATATGTTTTATCCTTGTTTTGATCAGCGGGATAATTGCGTTGAGCACAGATTCGGCAGTATTTTATCGATTTTTAAACGCTGCTCCATTTATGGAGCATCCGAATAATAATACGGTCGCGTTGGATACAGGTGAGCAAAACGCGAATTTTTAATTAAAAGGGCTAAAGTGAATAGGAAAAAGGAGGAGGAAAAGGAAAGGGTGGTAATTACCGCGGGGATTTTAGGGTGAGGGAAATGAATTTTTGAGAGTAGTCTGGTAATTGTTTTGAAAAAGTAGTATGCTTTGAAATTTGTTTGAGAGGGAGAAGACAATTGAAAAACTTTGAAATGTTTGAAATAGGAACTGGGAATTGAATTTTAACAACATGAAAGAGGTTCAAGATTTGTGAAACGAACTTTTTTGTGAAAAAAATTAGGTTTATCAGCGGAGCAGAAGTATACAAAAAATAAATTGATGAAGAATCTTGAAAAGTTTTTAAGAAGGTTAATTTTCAAAAAAATATTGTTTAAAAAAAGCTGATGACTTTTTTTTTGAATTCACTTGATGTCACTTTATTTCGACACCTCAGGCATAGCCAAAAAGAAGAAAGTACA
This sequence comes from Caenorhabditis sp. 38 MB-2015, assembly GCA_900536415.3. Taxonomy (NCBI): domain Eukaryota; kingdom Metazoa; phylum Nematoda; class Chromadorea; order Rhabditida; family Rhabditidae; genus Caenorhabditis; species Caenorhabditis quiockensis. The sequence goes on from LR551905.1 coordinate 43,482, forward strand.
TGACCTTATATCGTAGTCTAAAAAACAACAAAAACATTCATTTAAGTTTCTCAGGATAACCTTGGTTTTTTCAAATGTATATTTCGATAATCACAGATATCCTCATAATTTCCTGTATTTTTTATTGAAGACTAGATTTTTTTCTGTGCTCCATCTTGCAAAAAGCTTTGTTTCATGAGAAATGAAAAGAGACTTCTGAAAGATAATTTGTTAGGATTATATGCACACTAAGATTTGGCCAAATCCCAATTGTTAATCTCCCTTATTAAACCATCACAAATATGGGGAATATATGATTCCGTCGGAAATTAGTTTCATACACTCCAAAAAGAGCATTGGAGATTAATTTTACATGTTTGTGAAAGCTGAAACATCTCATACAGTTTCTATTTGTGAAATACATCTGGAACTTTTTTTTTTTGAGATTTCTGAGTTCTACGCTCTTTTTTAAGAATCTAAATTTTTCAGGTACAATGATTCGAATTTATTCAATGCTATTCATATATGCCGCCTCTCTAGCCTTGGAATTCTGGTTCATTCTAGTCATCTACAACTGCAATCGATATTTGGATGAACGAAGTGCATATATGAAGTACTGTTTAGCGTTTTCAACACCTATGAAAACATTGTCAGCAAGATAGATTCTCATAGCTACATAATTATAAAATCGCTAGTTATTTTATACACTTTTGAGCTGGTCTCTTGAATTTTTGAAATTTATATTTATTTTTTGCCATACGGTTTTCTTTATCCCCACAAATTTTTTATTAAAATTTTAATGTCTATTTCTCTCATCTGAATGTCTGTGTCATCTTTTTTAATTTTTAGACCATTCTTTACCAACCCTTTTTTAAATACAAACAACAATCTGAGCATTTACTCCATTATTCTTGCTCAGTTCATCCTAATGTTCTTTCATCACAGACCTCTCCAACCTAGAGAACCTTTATTTTTGTACATATATATGATTAAAACAAATAATTTATCAAAATATTTATAGTGAGCAGAGATCGATTATATTCTTATTTCCAACAACAAAAAAAATAAAATATTTACTAATTCAACTTCCTGATAAATACCAAGGTTTCCATTTTGGTTGAACGATTGGAGCAACAGTTACAGGTGGATAATAGACTGTGACTTTTGTAGAAACCTCGGGGCGATAGGTTATTTTTTGTACTTGGATTTCTTGCTTTGGTGGAATCATGGATGTTGCTGGTGTGATTGTGATTACTTCCGCTGTGAAAGTTTCTGGTGAAATTGTGATAACTTCTGTAGGGAATGTGGCTGAAAATATTCAAAGTTTTGGTTTGAAAATTATTTTAAAATAATACCTGGCACACTTTCTGAAGGTGTATTAAAACTCTGTGTTTCAGAAAACGTTTCTTTGTTATCATATGTGTTTTCCAAAAGTGCAGTCAGTTGAGAAGGCAAATTTGCAGGTATCAATGACTTCAGAATATCAATAACTTTGTGCCTACGTGGGGTTACCCCAGCTTCAGTTGTGGTGAATAATGGATGTTGAGTTGAAAACACAAAATCACCTAAAGTAATGAAAAATTCAAAGACAAATTAACTTAAAAAACTCACCAGGGGCTGTTTTTTGCCTCCACACTTCTTTGTTATACTGAACTTTTTGGTTGTTTTGAACTTTTTTCCATATATTAGTTTTTTCAACTTCAGAAATCGTAAAGTTTTGCGTCTCTGGAGACAGCGGCTTCTGTGGTCTCATATAAATTGTGGGTTGTATTTCTTTTTTCGGAATTTCAATGTAAATGTTATTGACAGTTGATGCAGGAGTTGAAGTAAGGACAAGAGGAAATTCCTGAATTTCTGTTTTTGATTTTCTTGCCTGCAAAACAACCAAGGATAACTCAAAAACATAACATAGGATGAAGTAATTACCGGTTTTCTTCTCGTTTTGTCTTTTTTGAAAGTCGCAACTTTTCGTTCACTATTTGGTTTTGGTGTTGAAACGGATTGAGTTTGATTTGAAAAACTACACACCACTGGGAAAGATGGTTCGAAAACTGTGGTTTGAAGTTCTTGAAACAATCCAGATGCTTCTTCTCCGCATTTTTCTGAAAATAATTAGCTAGTTTTTGAGAGGTTAAGAAAAGGCTCACGCTCAATGTCTCGCAAAGTACATGTATTTTGTTCGGATATCCAAGTGCGCATCATACATATGAAATCAGATCCCTTATTACTGCATTCTTTTCTGAAAATGAGACTTTCTGTGAAGAAAAGTATTAATCAGACAACAAAAAAACCTACTTGCATTCCATTACTTGTCTACCATAAGTATGTTCATTCAAATTGCAACCAGTTGATGCTGGTAACGATAACACTCCTGATATGCATTTCTGATGTTTGATAACAGCCCTAGGAAAAAAAACTGACACCTTAGTATTGCGGAAGCTGTTCAATTTCAACTATGTCAACAATCACCCCTCTTCTTCATCCTTTATTATTTATTTGACGACACATATCAAGTGCTACTGCTTTATTAATTGACCGATGTGTCCGAAATATGACCGTCCGCCCGCCCGCCCGCCGGCCGTTTAAACTGTCCAAAACACGTAGACAAACTTGGGATGTGAAAGCAGGAGAAAATGATGTTGAACTATAACTTACCGCTGTCTCTGTAGACTGAATGGTGAGCATAAATACATAATTGTTTTTGATACTTCGTTGAGAACACGTTTTTGTTTGTCATCTCCACAGTCCCGGATTTTGTCTTGGAAACATGGCAGGGTAGCCGAATACACTCTGAAAATGGAAAAATATTAATATGGAGCATTTGAATCGATTGAAACCACAATTAATTATCTCTTTCATTCAAGAGCAACCTGCGCCTTCACAACATCTTCAGTATGAAATCATTAATTACATTCTTAAAGGTGTTTAGTCGAAAGTTTTTGAAATCTGAATGATTTTTCATCTTGTGTATATTAAAAAAAAGTAGAGCTAAAATAATCCTCTCTAGGTTTATAGATTTCACGCAGTCCACCATCATGAAAATGCACCAAAACCCTGATTCTACAAGTGATGTGTTCTCAATTTTGTTCCAACTCACTTGCATGTGTGTAATAATCTTGCCTCTGTCCCAATATTAAAAATCAATGTCAAAATGTTCTTCTCGATCGGTACTCGTTGAGTTTTCAGTCGTAGCATACATCCAATGAACGAATGATCTGCACATCTTGATGTCACTTCTGAAAATAGGTTTTCTCTTTCTAATTTGGGAGAAAGATCAACAAATGTTTGTTTACTTTTCTGATCAAAACTTGTGAACAGGCTGATCAGAGGTTCAAATGAAGAACAACAATGTTTTTTTTAAGAATCTTGTTTTTGTTTCGGTGTTTTGCTTTTGGTCATGATGTGATAAATTAACAGGTCTTAGATCAAATAGACACAACTATTATAATTCACTATGTTCCTGGATCACTAGAAACTTGTGAAAAAAATCACTAGACGTCTGAGAATTTCGGGATTTATTAATTACTTCACATAGATAAAATAACCAAATCGTTTCAGAAATAGTTGTTTCTTAATCGATGAACTAATTACTCGAAATTATACTAATGGGGCTAATCAGTGAGAGAAACCTTTTCAAGAATATTATTGAGCTGCAAAATGTTTCTAAATTCTGCAAAAATTGTGGTACAAAACCACTAATGAAAAAAGGTTCATCTGGAAAGAAAATTTGTAATTTAAAAAAACATAATTTTTCCTCAAATTTTTCATGTCGAAAAAATTTGGGCTTTCGACCTCGTATTAGCAACTTTCTTTAATTAACCTTTGTCTTTCTAAAATAGCTTGCAAAACACAGGTCTCATTCGTGACATGGATAATTTTAGAGTTGAATTGTAACATGGAAAGTTTTTTATTACTTGATGTTCTCACTACATCATTTCTTCTGAAGAGCCACTATCTACAATGAACATGTAACTTCATAAACGCGATTTTTTCAGTTGCCTATAGTTAACATATTTCAAAGCATAATTCCTAGAACTTATGTTCATCAAAGTTGAAAACAAGCATGCTCCATTCTCGTGATATTTTGAAATATTTTGCCACTTACCGTGTAATAAAAATATAAATATGAATAATGTGCGCATATTAAAAGCGAATAGAAATGAAATAGTTTACAGGTCGGTCTATGAAAAGAGAAAATATAATGTAAATATTATATGTGTCGAGTGACTCGGGTTTTTCGTCGTCAAAATAAAAGTAGATGTTATAAATGACGGATAAATGCTCGCACGCGCACCGATATATCTATTGTATCGGGGTGTGACACTTTCCAAATAAGACAGCCGGGTCGGTCTGTTGTTTTTGTCTTTCTTTTCTCATTCTTCATAGTTTTCCGCCCCTTTTTTCAACCGATACAATACAAACTTAGATACACATACACACTCGAATCTTTTTCGTTTCGGCTCGGCTCGCTATTTTTTTTTGGTTTTTCGTTTTGAATGAGAGATCGCAAGATTCAAGCTGCTTCTCAACACTTTTGTAACAATAGTGGGAAATTGAGATAGGTGAATTTGGAGAAATATAACATTACATATCAAGTTTTGTCCGGTTTTTGGATAGAACAGAACATTCAGATCATTTTCAGAGCTCATTGTACTTGCGACGATAATAAAACACATTATTTTTGAATTAGAAAAAAAAATATCAGCTTCGACATGTTTTTTGCAAAAGCACAGTTGACAACTTTTTTGCAAGATTATTCATCAGAATAAACGGCACAAGATATGACAGTTCTGGTACACAGTTTTCTAGTTTTCAAGATTCATAAGGGATGTTGACTATTAAAATTTGTCTTATGCAACGAGATCAACACAAACTGAGCATATGAAAATCAGTAGTGAAACACATCTTCAAAAACATAGAATAATCACACAACTGCAAGGAAGTGCAATGTTTGTCGACAAATTGCCATGAAAAACAAGAGGTATATTCTAAGTGTTGAATCATTGACTGGAACATATACTGGTCAATTTGTCATGGAAGGCTTTGTCAAAATAAAATGGCCGAAATGGAAAAGGGTTCTGATAACTCGTTCAATTGCGATTACGCCAACACTATTGTTGACATTTTACACACATGGAGTGGAGAATTTGACTGGGATGAATGACTTGCTGAACTGTGTGCAAATGATCCAACTACCATTTGCACTAATACCGATCATCACATTTACTTCGAGTCAGAAAATTATGCATGACTTTAGAAGTTCCAGGTACTTTGATGATAATTGAAAATTATCTCAACTAAATCTGGATTTTGTAGACCCTTCCAAATCTTTGCCTTACTCGTTTCTGTACTCAATCTGGCTATTAATGTTTATTTTATCTACGACTATGTAACTACAAATCTTGGAATGGAGTGGTTTTGACAATATTAATTCCTGTAAAAATTTTGTATATTCTTTTTGTTGCTTATTTGGTGAGTTAAACTCGTCTGGAAAATCAAAAAAAAAAAATTGTAGTATGTTTGCAGACCATCTGTTGTTTCATTGCTTGCGATTTGATATCTGACACTTTCGTGAGTCTTTGTGAAAAACTAATTTATTTTGAGATAAAAAAAAATTTCAGACACTCTTCGGATTTAAGTTTTGCAAAACTTACGAGAACGACGCACCATGGTTGGTAACTGAAAAAAATGATTCACATGCAAATCGAGGTTTCGAAAACACATATATATGATGATGACACTCATTACTAAGCCCTCAATAAATTTCTCATATCCTATTTTCTAAACATTTTTGAATGAAGCATCCAAATATTTTTCAATATCTCAAGTTTTTCAGTTTCATTGCAAAAAAAGAAGGTATAAAAAACAACGAGTGGCTGACTGTTTTCATAATGAATGAACACGCATTTGAGTATCTAATAATTTCGAAAGTCTATCTCAACATACATTTCATTCTTCAGAACTCCTTCATCCGCTTGCTCCAATTTTGATTTTTTTTTTTAATACTCTAACGAATATGTTGTGGAGTTTATTCCCAATCCACAAACTCGTAAAAATCGATTAATATAAACGATTATGATAAAATCTTGGGAAGTTTTCGATAGAGCGCGCTTTCCTCATATTAAACTGTTGAATAAGTGTTTTATCAAGAACAATTTTTCCTTCTTTGTTGCTATGGCAACGCTGCGTATATGGAGCTGCCATATTTTCCGTTTTGGTTTTTTCTTTTTTTTTCTTTTTGATTCATCTGGAACCATTATCGAAACAAAAATGATCTTTGTTCTATTTTTTAACGTCCTTAGCCCGCAAAAAAACGCCTAGTCCTCTGAAAAATGATTGCATTCAATAATTCAAAAATTTCCAGGTATCGTGTGATTTTCACCGTTCTCGTTTGTTCGCCAGTTTTAGTGTTTCACAATGAACACTATTATACCAAGAAATGTGAGTTCAAATTTGAATATCACAATCTTAGAGGTTCTTATAACTTCTAGACCACTGAATGGTTTGATCTACCATTCGAAATGGCAGAACAAGTTATTGAAGAAATGGACAAAGACACAAAATTCAACTTTTTCACTAGTGCTCCTCATTATTTGAAAGTCATTCCAAGAAACTATGTAAAACAGGTTGAATTCCGAATGAACCAACTGAAAGTACAAAGCTTCGATGGTTCTGAATTTATGATCGATTTTGCTCAGTTCTGTGGTTATGCTGAAGTGACATGTCTAAAGTAAATAACCAAGGGTATTGTCTCGAAAAAAATTCACCATATTTACAGAAATGGAAAACAAATGTGGAGACGACTCGAAGTATTTTCGATGAGACTAGCTATCGCAATTTATTTTCAAAGAATAGTTCGAAATTCCTTCAATTTGGAGAAACTTGTCATCATCTCGGTTGGTTTGAGAACAACAAACTATTTTCAACAAAAAAAAAGCGTTTTTCAGTGGGACTTCCCATTCGACAAAACCAATATCCAAGAGCTGAAAAGAATCAAACATCTCATAATACACCAAGAAAACCCGGTCGATTTGTATGATAAAAAATTTATGACTCCAAAACAGGTTAGTTAGTAAAACAAAGATATATTTTTGCAGTTCAGATAGGTAATGTGACTGGCGCGGCAGTTTCAACTATCAGATTTTTTTTTTTGAAATGTTTGAAATAATCTAGATCGAGAAGTGAAAACACTATGTTGTTATTTTGTTACAATTTTAGGATACGAAATTTGCAGATCATAGTATTTAATTATTTCGCAGTTTTTTTTAATCAAAATAATTTCAGTTTCCTGCCAATGCAGCATTTGACCCAACACACATTGAGACGTCCAAAAAGCTGAAAGAGAACGAGATAGAGATTCTGGATATTGATTTTTTCGATGCGGCCATCGCCAGACTTGAACGGTCAAATTCTGTAATATGTCTTGATTAAGTTTGTTGTGTATCATAACGTAACGTGGTTTTAAGTAAATGTTTTATTAGTCTGAGAAAAATGCGTCTGTTATAAATTTTATGTTCGCAAAGAGTAGAACAAACGTCAAAAAAGAGAGTGTTGATGCATCGATGTGTAAGTTTCGGTTTCTTTTCTCAAAGATTTCATGATCATACTCTTTGAGGAACAAAAAACTAAAAATCGCAGACTGAACCTAATGGTGAACTCAATTATGGAGATTTCATCAAGATAACATCAACCACTCTGAAAACAAAACATATAACAAAATTCTAACCTCTTTTAATTGTTAATCTCATTGATCAACAAATTTGAAAGAAAATTCAGGAATGAATTTTTTCCACGAGATTTCATTTTATCCTGATTTGTTGTTGAAGCTATTTGAACTCTCAACGTGGTAAATCTCACAATTCAACATGTATGTGGTGCAATTTGGCTACAAGAAACACGTCTACAGGTTCAAGTTAATTTTATATGTGTACAAAGTGTCGAGAAGCAGAAAAGGATACAATTACAAGCAAACTGTTTTGGCCATGTTTGAAAGAAGATCAATAAATCCGTAGCTTCTTGATGTTTGTAATTTTTTATTGATTATCTGCATTCAACTTATTCGGAATCATTGATTTTAGCAGAATCTCTCTATCCATTATCCAATTATGTTATCTGCTTTTTCGTTTTTTCAATCTCTCAATTTTTTTGATACAACGCATCTTCGTCGTCCTTTATAAATGTTTCCTGTATAAAATAACCTGTATAACTATATAAACAAAAACAGAAAACAAGTTTTCCTTGTAACTTTTATTGGCACAAAGTAATTTGCACAAATAATCCAAGCTATCTCAACTTGAGAAGCTTTCAAAAAGTATCTTTCGAGTCGAGAAAGTTTAAAAGTTATTATTACTTACCTTTTTCTCCTGTCCAGAATGACCGGGATGGAAGAAAACGACATCACCACTTGCAAATTCTACAGCAGAAAAGTACCTATATCTAACGGTATTTCACCTCTTTACCCTATCGTCTCAATCTTGGCCGCAACAAAACCCACATCGTACGTATTGACACTTATGCATTGTTCCATTGGTGTGTTGCCTGTAAAAATTTCAATGATTAATCTATCAACATAATGAAACATGTATCATTTTTCTCATTGCATGAAGAAAAATTGAAGCGTATTGTTTTCTTTTCTCGAAATCATTTTTTTTTGTGAGAACTACTGGAAATTGTGAATTATTTTCAACAATTAGCAACATTTATCTATTTCAATAATAATGTTACTGGGGTTGCACATCCAGCAAAATTTTAATGATCTCCTATTCCATATTCTCAATAAAAATGTTCGAACCAAAAAACGCTCACCATTATCAAACACTACATGTTCAACAAGCAACAAAACAATGATGACGTTTAGTGCATCCAATCAGTATTGGGTGATTTGCCAACCGCTACTCCAAATCACTATCCTCAACAATGGCAATTTGAATGAGCACCTCGCATCTTTATTCGTCATGTATCGAGCTTTTCATTTTTATTCTGATAGACTTCGTGAGCTGTTCAACGTGTCTATGCAATGTCTTCTGCAAAAACGTCTTTCATAAATTTAATGTGAAGCGAAAATTGTTTTTCTTCTGAAAACTGGTATATTTTCGGTTACAGCACTCTTTGAACATTCCCAATAACGTAGTGATGCATGATAATGTTATCCAAAGCGGTTCATACGTAGAAAACATCTTTTGAAACTTTTAAATTCTTACCTTACACTTTTTCTCATAAGTTCCACAAATATATGCGTCCATCGCTCGATCACCAGGCAAAACTTGACCAATTTCCTTGGCAGAATCGTCAAAGTCGTTCAACGAAAACTGTGGGTTCTGTAAAAAAATATGATAATTCACAACTGAAAACACATGAAAATCGAGAAGTACGTTCATTATTTGTTTGAAATCAATGCTTGTTAAATAATAAATATGGGTTATATTTTTAAAGAAACCTATAGGATGAGTAAAAAATAACAACTCGAACAAACAAAGCATGTGCGTTGGGGCGCGTTTGCTGCCGTCCCTGTGACCAAAAAAAGAATACTGCCGTCCCTGTGAACAAGAGAGAAATGGGGAAGGTAATCGGAAGAGTATTTTCTTCAAGAAATGAGGAAGAGAGGATTGACAAAAACAGAGAGGTTCTGATACTTATGAATGACGAGTATTTTTCATTGCTAACAGTGTTATTCGAAAATCGAATTTAAAAAAATTAGAGAATGTTTAATTCGCCTATTAGAATATACATACACATATATATATATATATATATATATAAACTAAAATTGTCTAAAAACCTGGGAAACAGCCCTAATAAAATTATCAATTCAAAAATGAGAAAAGATTTGAACTTTTTTAAAGTTTCTCGCTTCGTGATGAGATATCTTTTTTCAGTCACTTTTGAAACCTTCAGTACTAATAATAAATTATGGAAACGTGGAAAACGTGGAAAACACAGAAAAAATAAAGAGAAAAGGAAATGAAGACTGAATGTAGACAAACATTTTCTGTTGATGACCAACAATTTTTTCTCAAGGTAGTTGTTTCAAAAAAAAAGTGATTTAATTTTTTGTCATAAGAAAAACCAATTTTCTTACTGTTTTCCAGTGGATCAAAAAACTGTTTGTTTTACGCTGTTTCAGTATATTTTTTCTAATATCCAGTTGCTTCATAATATTCTATGCCATGTATAGTAAGGGTTGTTTACCTATTATAAAGGTTTGTCCATTAATTAACCTCCTCTCCGCGTCCAAGGTTGTGTTACCTTTTTCTCCTACGTTCGTTATTTTAGGATGTATCGATTTTTTTGTATGAATTTATATGAAGTTTAAAAAACTAAAAGATTGGGTGAATCATTAAAAAACAATAATTGTGTGGTAACCTTAAATAATAGTAGTTAGAAAATTATTGAAGCATACATCTTTCTAAAACTCAAAAAAACTTAATCATCATTTTCTCATTTTTTTTCCTCTAACAGCTGTTACATTTTTGCTACTTTGTAAGTTTCCGCAATTCCCTTTCAACATAGCTAAGTAATCAACATTGACACATCATCACATATAAAAATGGTGAGTGGAGAATGCGCGCTCTAATGCAAACATTTGAAAGCGTTTGTTTTTTCTTCATATTATTATTGTTGCCTACACGTTATCAAAAGAATTGTTTCTTGTTGTCTGTTTTTGATATCATATTTTTGTAGATGGGTGCACTGTTTTCACGCGCAAGAAGTCCTGCAACCGAGCTGGAACGAATTTCCCTTGAAATCGGAGATTTGAGACAGAAATTGGAAAAAATCTCAAAAGTATGTTTACATCATTTTTCTAAAGGAATATATTCATCTATATTTTTTTAGAAACAATCATCATTTTTGTATTACTATTGCATGCTGATTTTTACAATAGTCACTGTTTCGATAGCGCACACATGGTTGCGTTATGATCATCCCGCAAGAGTGAGTCTTTTATTTTAACCAGAGACAAAACAACTAAAAAAAAACGTGTATTATATTTTTCAGACGTATTACGCTGGAGCAATGACAGTTGGTGCTCTGACTCTGATTGTTTTCGGAAGATACGTCATCAGATCATTCTTCCAATGGAGAACCAATTCAACAACGCAGGTGATTTCTAAGAAAAAATTATTGATTAAACTCCTTAACATTTTCAGAAGCTCGAACACTCAATTTCACAAAAACAAGTGTTGTTGGATTTGGTTAAAGACACTCTCAAATTCAAAGAAGCCAAGGAAATCTTGGATAGATATGATGTGAAAGAAGAGGATAAAAATATGACGATGGTGAATCGAAGTGCGCCAGCAAGTCCGGTTATTAACCGACCTCGGAGAGAAAATTCTGAGCTGAGCAAGACAAATATTCAAGGCAACAACACTCCAAAACGTGGTGAGTTTTTGAAATAATGTTCAGTTAAAATATAAATTGCTAGATTTAATTAGAATATCTTACAAATGTGGTGATAAAGAAAAAATAGAAGATTTAAAATGGAAATATCACTGGTGAAATATTTTAAGGAGATTCTACTGATAAGCGTAGTATTCGGAAAAAAATTGGATTATTCATATTTTTGTTAAAATATCCTCTCAGAGTTTGTAAAATGTCTTGTTTGATTAAAAACCACTTAATTCTTGATTTCAAAATCATAGTTTTCAACAAAAAAATATCAAACTTGTTCTGAAGTTTTACCTGGTTCTAAAATTTGAACTTTTCTTCCAGAGTTTTCAAGGTGCTTGTTTATTCAAAATAGACTTCATTCTTGATTTCACCCCTCTCTTAAAAAAAGAAAGAAGAATTTTGTAGCGATTAATTTATGAATTTAAATAATTTATTCAATTTTTGATTAAAAATAGGTTTTTTACGTCAAACAGTATTTTCTTTTACGACTTGAAAAATAAAATATTCTTCAGACTCAAGTGCAGTTCGAAGACGTGAAGCAGAAACACCAAATCATACAAACACGGTATGTAAAACCTAACCTTCAACAATGAAAAAATTGCGATTTGTAGCCTATGCGAACTCCCCATCTTGGAATCAAAGGAAACACTGGTCCAGTTCGCCCATATCTTCGACAAACTGGCCCGGTCGATCGTATCCTTGACTATTTCATGTCAGATGGTCCTGGATGTCGAAACGCATTGATTTGTTCGATTTGCCATACCCATAATGGTATGGCTATCCCAGCCGAATACCCATTCATTTCTTTCCGATGTTTTGAATGTGGACACATGAACCCCTCTAAAGTTGCGCCGTAAGTTGCTTGCATCCAAATTTGAAGTTGATTTTTTATTTTTCAGACAAAATATTCCGATTCGTCCACCAACAAATCAGGCGATCATAAGACCAACTGTCATTGGACCACAAATTGTTGCTGACAAAAATGTGAAATCTACCAGAGATGAAACTGAAGAAAAGGAAGAAGTGAGTAGATAAAATTTTTTTTCAAAGTTCTTTAAGTAAAAGTCGGAAAACACTTCCTAGATTCCCTTTTCTATGTTCAGCAACATTACATTCCATTTATTTTTTGAAAGAATGACCACAAATGACTCTTGTACATAGTGAGATCACCTACTTCCGGTTCTCCCTTTTAAAAAATAGTTGGTTTCCGAATGATATTCATTTTTTGCCGTCTTCGCAAAACATACATTTAGAAAATTGTTCTCTAAAAGTGATGTTTCTCATGGATTTATTTTTTTCAAGATTATGATGATGAAACTTCGATTTCAATGAAATTCGATAACTTAATCTGTGAAATGGGGTTTTCAGAGGTGTTTCATGTATCATCAGATCATTTAAAATAACTGAAACATTTACCCCTCATTTTTGTTTTATTTCAGGTTTCCAAGAAGTGATTCAACCATGCTTCGAGTCCAATTGAATTTCGGGTCAATGAGAGTACTTTTTAAATTATTATAATAGTTTTTAATCTTGTGTTTCCAAAGATTTATTTTGTTTTTCTTGCCATTTTGGGTCAATTATCGGAGTAATAAATCTTGTGCATTTCATGTCATTTATACATTCCAAACTACTATCAAGATGTTTTTTCCCAGTTGAAGTGTTTGTTTTTGTTTTTGTTGGTAACAACGATTCAAGATTTATTAAATAGAATCGAATGCTATCACAAAGAAATGAGAGAATTTATGAGTATAAACGGAAAATTGGTATGATTATTTTCTGCCAAATCGAATGAATTCGAACTTGTTTCTTCGTTTCTCGGCCATTTTCAATTGCTGATTGCCTTCCTGTAGACTTTCGAGTTCAGCTAAGACGTTAAGAAGTTGAGCACTAACCTGAAAAACAATGTTAAAAAATAATTGTCACTTTCTAGAAGGTTTCTTACTTTTGTCAAAGTGTCGTGGTTGACATCAGATCCAAAAATAACAGGCTGCAAAATTTCTGGCGATCCCTTTGCTGGAAAAGAAACATTTTCAACTTTCTTGCACTATTTTTGAATGAAGTGACTAATCGAGTTACTTCTTTTGAATACCAAGTTTTGAAGCGTATGGCCCCCAATAAAAAATAAAATTGGAAACAAAGGAGAAGGTTTACTTACATTTTTGTGCCAATGTTGATGCAATAAGGCATACAAGAAGTGTGATAACAAAAAAGAAGTTCATGTTTTCTTAAAGAACTTTGTCTTCAGAAGTGGTTGCTGGTAGGAAAGAATGAAAAAGTTTTGTGGGGCGATGAAGGGGCGGAGCCCACTGAAAAACGCCAAATAATAGGGGAGGGGATTGGCTAGAAGAAAGAATGAGATCATGTTTGAACAAAAGCATCCAACGAGACATATACAACTAGAAAGAAACAATTGGCTGAAAATTGGCCTTACCAACAAATACTAACAAGAAGGCACAAGATGCCGCTTGTGGGTCTGTTCATATTAGTCAAGAAAACGAGAAGTGATGTGATGCTAGTTTGACACGCACAAAAGACGCAAATTGCGATGATGTTTTTTTTCACTATTTTTCTCGCAAAGAAAAATTGTCGGTTTTTTTCATCCCCCGAAAAATGTGCGTATAGAGCAACCAACACATTGTGGAGCAATAAATGAATACATATTGAGAAATTTTGGAATATAAGTCAAGTCGATCCGTTTCAGCTTACAGAAAAGCAAAAAGCCAAGAAATTAAGAAAAATTATCTCAAACCACACATCAGTGGGTTTTCATAATACAAACCAGATTCTAAAAATGTTCTTTGAACCTATAAACGTTTTCCAATCTTAAAACATAAATCAAACAGCGACTTATATTGTTTATATCATTATAGTTTCCGCGTTTTTAAGCTTATATTAAAAAATATCCGCATATTTTTGTGAGTTTATCACATTTCTGAACAAGGAAGCTTTTTGAAAATTTCGTCTAGAAATAAGCTTATTTAAAATAAACTTCTGTCAGATCTGTTTTGATATCCATCCCACTCAAACCACTATTGTGTCTTCATGGGTGTTTTTCCCCATTTGATGGTTATTTTCTAGAAGCGAAATGTTTTCTGAAAATTTGCCAAAAACATACATAAAATATTCACAAAGATAACAATTTTAGGAGTTGTGATCTCTCTACGTTAGAACAAGTATCATGGGTTCAAAATTTGGTGTTTCGATTCAAAAAACTTGTTCTGAACAGTTAGCGTATAATCTGAAAAGACACACGTAGTTTTCTTTACAAATTTCGATCAAAAACAGTTCTGGTTAAAAAAAGAATGTAAACATTAATATTTTTCTCTTGTTTTCGTATCCTCTGTATAATTAATAAAACCCACTCCATATATTTGATTCGAAAAACTACAGGAACCGAATAGATTGGTTGAAATTCTAGAGGTTTTTATGAATTTTGTTTTCTTTCCAATGAGAAACGAGAATCTAGTGCACCTTTCAAACTATGAAGCACTCAGCAAGAAAATTTTCTATTCTTATAGGTCAAACATTGCCAATTTTAATACCCACAGAGTTGGCTTGAATGTCATATTACATCCTATTGGTCAAACAATGAAAATTGAAACGATTAATTATTCATTCCAGGAACATACTTATTAATCAAATTTTCAATTAAAAGTCAGAAAATAATTCTAGAATTTGTTCAAACAGTTTGAATTTAAGAATGTATTCTATCCGGAAATTACATAATTTCTCATGTTAAGAATCAAAACATTTTTTGAGCTGATCTGAGAATAGATTCCTTGTTGGAGGTATAAAATATTACAACTTCGTTGTGTCCATTAGTATTGGACACCGGATGGTTTTGATTATAGTGAAGATTATTTAAAACTTTTTTCTCATTAGTTTACCGCTAAAAAGTTTTGAGAATAAAAACTCGTTCACAATTTTGGGTCTAAATTCCCATTCACAATTCACAAGGGAAAAATACATCTGTTTTTTTACATGGAATTCATTTACATTGCATAATTTCCAATAAATATTTGACAGGGATGTGCGGCTGACAACTTTTGAAAAATTCAGAAAGGAAGTGTTGGGAATCTGTTAATGTAATCATGGAAGATGGGACGGATCCAAGTGCCTGTCAAGTAAAAAAATTAAATAACTCACACTGAATTCGTGAGTACGTATGTTACAGTATTATCATTCTGTTTTTGTTAGAGATTTCTGTTTACCAAACTTTTGTCTGAAAAATATAGACAATTACTGAATAGTTTTATCTGTATATTATGACTCATAAATCGAATATGCAGTTTGCGAATCATTATCGGACCTGAGAAATGGAAACCTCAGCTAACAAGTAGACTTTCAGAAATCACTTCCATCTTCTGTGGCTAATTTTGCTTCATTCACACTGTGCTGCTACGTCATAATGAGTCTTTCCTTGTTTTTCATGCAGAAGTCATAAACTGATCAATATCATTATGATTTTTTGTCTACAAACCGAAAGCCACAACCTAACCATTGTTCATTGTCACATTCTGTTCTCACTGATAACATGTTGAACTTTTTTGTTGTGAAAAATCAATAGAGCCCTCGGAAAATACTTTTTGACAGATTCAGTCACAGAGCGACAAAAAATTTGAATGTTGGGTTCATAAAAAATTAATTTATTCCAAACATTGTTTTCCCAAAAAATTTATGATTCCCTTTCCAAACAAAGAATCGTTTCAAAGACAAAGAATTTGAAAAAAATAAATGAAAACATTTCAAATTTGCATTCGCAATTATTTAAAAATCCCAGCCAAGCCCCTCAGGTTGTTCATATTTTCTCTATTTGCCTTCTCACGTTTATTAATTAATATCAATTTCCCCCAAGAATACTCTCTCGCTCAATTATCATAATCGACCCACTCAAACTCACAAATTACACATCTCCCCCACACACACACAAATACTCACTCACAAACACAACACACGCATTAAAGAGAGCGTCCTTTTTTTTTGTTCGGCAGGGACGAAAGTGTCAATAGAGCACGTTTTCTCTCCTGAATGAATATTTTAGGGAGAAATTTGAGCAGCAGATGAAAAATTAAGATTTTTATGCACCTGACTTTGTTAAAGTTTGCGCTTTTTTGAAAAAAATATTGTCTTGCATGCATTGTTAGTTATTACACTTCTCAGTCTGAAAAAAAATTACACAAAGTTATCAAACTGAACATGTTATATAAAAATTTGTTTGGTTGTACTTCTTGTTGCTGTTTTTTTCTTTTCATATTGTGCTTGCATAATATAAATTATCGATTTTGAGTATTAATGAAAACAAATTTTTTTTCTCAATTTTCAGGCGCACAATGGACGACTTGAAAAGTCGTCCGATGACGATTCAAGAATTATGCGACAATGACGATTTTGCCTCTTCAATCATAGTTGATCCGGTCCTTGGTTTTCAAACACATAAAATGAACATCAAGTTAGTTTTCAATTTTAAAACACACAAAACATGAGATATTTCAGTTATAAAGCACCTTCGAAATCAGACCAGCTTTATTGCTCCCAGTATATGAAAAAATACAACTATGACAGTGATTTAGAATCAACATTACAAGTAGGTTCCCGTTAGAAAATTTTGAATTCATCTCATTAAAATACAACACATTGCAGGTGCTGTTATCACTTGAACATGTTGAAAAATACATGAAGAAACTGAGTATTCAAGAAACCTCCAATTTCAAGAATCATGTGAGTTAAAGACAGTTTCTTGAAACGAAGCTCACGGATTAATAATTTCCAGCTGATACGATTTATAATGTTGTTCAATATTGATGCGGGATTCATTGTTCAACCATGTTATCGATATTCCGCCGAGAATTGCATTGGTGTGAAAATGATGGCAACCAAGAGATGGTTTAAAAAAGATGTTATTGAATCATTGGCTGGTGTTATTGGGGAAATGTCAGCAGAAGAGGAAAGTGAGATATTGGAAAAGGATGTGAATGATTTTTCGGTTATGTTCTCAACAAGGTAAATTGAACTCTTGTTTCAAAAGATAACCTCAAGGATCTTGATTTTTCCAGAAAGCAGAAAGCACAGCTTTGGCTAGGTCCAGCTTCATATATCAACCATGACTGCAACCCGAATTGTCGATTTGTTCCAACTGGGGAGACCGCAATTGTTCAAGTTATACGAGAACTCTCTCCAGGAGATGAAATCACATGTTTTTATGGTGAAAACTTTTTTGGTGACAAAAATGAACGTTGTGAATGTGTCACTTGCGAGAAGTAAGCTTACATCTACATATGTCATGTTTGTATTCTGAAATTCAGAAACTGCAAAGGAGCATTTATGGAGAAACCTGGCTTTTCTTGTGATGTGTCAAGTGACAAAGAGTCCAAAATTTCATATGGTTTACGTGAGAAACATTCCAAGTAAGAAGACAGTTATCCACATTTTCTGATGTTATTTATTCCAGATCGTATAAACATTTCAATTACCAGCGTGGAGAAATAATGACAATAGAAATGGATAGAATTCGAGCATTTGAGTTTGCTCGAGAAATGTTTGATGAAATGTTTCAAAATATACAAATGCCAATTGTCAAGGCGCCACCACCAGTTGAACCGCCTCCAGCCACCAAAAAAAGACAGACAGAAAGTCCCAAAAAATGCACACTCCGACGACGTAAATCATCTCAATCTCAAAATTCAAAACCGGAAAGATTTTCGAAACGAATACGAGGTATGTTGCAGTTTTTCAGAGTTTATTTTTAATGAAAAGTTATTATTTTAGGATTACGAGCAGAATCTCCTCAAGAAAATGTGTCAACTGTGATCAGCGAGTTGCTATCAGCAGTCATCGAACAAGTCTCATCAACCTTCACATCGCTATAAAAATTAAATTTTAAATCCGTCTAGAATCATACAATTTACGTGTTACTATCTCATCTGTCCCTCCGAATAGTCATGTCTTTCGTATATCAAAACGAAACGTTCGATCTCTTCCTGTTACGACTCTTCCAAAAAATCAAAATCTAATAAAGTTTTTTTTTCCAAATAATAATTCATTTGAGAATAGTTTCAACAGACTGATACATATAACAATGAGATGATAAGTAAGCTGAGAGAAATAAGAATTAAATAGTAATACCCAGAGAATCACCTAACGCGTTAAGTTACCGGTAAAAAATAACGAGTATCTAAAAAATTAAAATAATAAGAAACAAAATAGTTAGTGAGAGGTTGATAAAATAATGACACATGAAAATTGTTCTTCACAAAAAATTATGTCTTTTTCTTGTCAAGGTATTCCGAGTTGACGATGTATTCGTGGTTTGTCTCGTCGCCCATCGAAACATCATCGTAGAAAATGACCAAATGTGGATGGCCAACAAAAAGTTGAGCATCGTCCAGAGTATGCTTCAAGGTGAATTTTCGCAGTTGTCTTTCTTCTTTCTTCTGAAAAAATGTCAATGGTAAGTTATACATTAAATTTTGAAAAAAAAATGTCAATCGTTTTTCGTAGTTTGTTACTTTTCTAAACACTAACTAGTAGATCCTATGCGATGTCCAAAGCTAATAATAAAATTAACTAGGATTCAAAGTCAATACCTCCACCTCTTGATGCCTCGAATTTCAAACTTCATTTTCAATGAAAAACAGGTTTGTAAATTTTCAAAGAGAAATCATTATGTGTTTCAAAATACGTTCAGAAAAAATAAAAATTCAAATTTGCGGCATTTTTGCAGTAAGATGTTCAGGTTGAATCCCATTTATTTTTGCATTGAGCTTTTTGGATTAATTTTCATATTGAGTTCATACTATTTTCTCGTTTTTTTCAGCTTTCGACGTCTCATTAGACAATATCTAATTGAAAAGGCATACTAAATTTCTTGATAGAAATCATCATGTCAGAGTTTTGAACTGTTCGTTTCCTGTTTAGTAAAATTCATGTTATGTCTTACTCGTTCCGCTTGAATTAAAAAAAAAAACTTACATAAACCCAAAAGCTTCCAATTTGAGAACCTTGAAGACCAGGAAGACGAGAAGCCAAAAGTCGCGCAACATGATTAACTGGAAATTCCAAAAATAATTATATTTTCGAGAAAAAAATCTTAAACTAACATGTTGATTTTCCAGCCGACAAGCAGAACACAGTATCAGCGTGTCCTCCAACACTTCGCCGTTTTACTCGATAACCATTTGTAGGGTAGAGTTCGAGCTCGATGGAGTGCTATAAGTTTTAGATTTTTATTTGAAAAATGATTTTTGAAAAACTCACTGTTCCTTCAATCTGAATCTCTGTTTGGACTTTTTTGAATGCATTATCTTGCTGGCCAACTACTTGGAATTGTTGAGCAGCCAAATGTTGATTTATAATGACTTTTTGACGTTCGACCGCAGCAGCGAATTGTTGTTGCATCAATTGTTCCTGTGACAGTTGGGGTTGCTGCTGCTGCTGATGTTGTTGTTGTTGCTGCTGCAACTGCTGCAGCTGTTGTTGCTGTTGTTGCTGTTGCAAAAGTTGCTGCTGCTGTCGTTGTTGCTGTAATTGTTGCTGCTGCAATTGTTGTTGCTGCTGCTGCTGATGTTGCTGATGTTGTTGCATAGTCCACATCATCGGAAGAACTTGTTGTTGTTGCGGAGCCGGTGTTGGTTGATTTCTCATCGGTTGATTCGGCATAACCATAAACTGTTGTGGTTGAGGAGCTTGTTGAGGATACATTTGAGGCATTCCTACATAACCAGGCATCATATATTGATTTGGTTGTTGTGGTGTATTTGGATATGCTGTGTGCATTGGCTGCGGAGTTGGAGCAATTCGTGGAGCATGTTGTTGTTGCTGCTGCTGCTGCTGCTGCTGTTGTCGAAGTTGCTGCTGTTGTTGCAATTGCTGTTGTTGGAACTGCTGTTGAAGTAGCGCTTGTTTTTGCAACTGTTGTTGTAAAAGCTGCTGTGTAGCATATGGTAAATGATTGTATTGATTAGGCTGGCTAGGTTGGCCAGGCTGAACAGGCTGGCCAGGCTGATTCGGATATTGATTGGTTTGCAACGAATTCAACACTTGAGCGCACATTTCATTACCCTTGGCCAAGTTTTGAGCAATATTCTCTGGAGATTTCAACCATTCGGCAACTTGGTCTTGCGATCTTTGTTGTGGTGTCATTGGGAGGTTGGCTTGCATCAAACGTTGTTGATTCTGTTGATGCTGTTGTTGTTGCTGCTGCATGGCATATTGCTGATATTGATTCTGCTCTTGTTGTTTTTGAAGAGCAAGTCTTTGCTGCAGCTGTTGCTGATACTTTTGAGCAAACTCATTTTGCTGCTGTTGCTGTTGTTGTTGGAGGTTCGGAACAGCAGTGATTCTCGATGGAGTTTTCTGAAAGTCAAATCGATAATTATGCTCTTCACGTGAGTGAACACAAAGGACAACAACCACAACACAAATTAGGGATTGTTAAAATAAATCAATAAAAAAACACCCCCAAAGCACACAAGGTAAGCTATCACAACATTTTCAAATACCATATAATATTGCAGTTGATGCAACGGAAATGGTGGTTGTACAATTGACATTTGCTGTAATCGCTAGTTCTCAGTTTCTTGATCACTTTAAAGATGATGAACATATCAGAAAAAATACTTACCACATTTCCAGACATCTTTGCCATTTTCTTTGGTCTTTCAGATGAGCTGGGTCCAGGGTGAGCTCTAGCAGGAAGGGTTGGATGAGCAAACTTGGCCGGTCGATAGGAAACATTTCGCAAACGGATATTGGCCATTTTCTGTGATTTCACTTGCTCTTTATCTGAAGAAAAATAGTTATCATATTTTTTGTTTGCACTATAAATATTAACTTACAAATCATTATGGTCTTATTCTTCTTGAAGAGTCGATATTTTTCCATCAAAGCATCTGAGAATTTCGGAATTTCCAATGATGGCTCTTTTGTCGGATCAGGCACAGAAGCATCGGATTCTGACTCGGATGACGACGAAGGTTCAGCATTCTCATCGAAAATCTCATCATCCTCCGATTCTTCTTCCTCGTCGTCGTCTTCGTAGTCCTCTTCATCAACCTCTTCTACATCTTCCTCATCGTCATTTTCACCCTCCTCATTTGGATCTTCGGTCATTTTTTCCAACTGGTCAGGAGAGCATGTATCCATAGCTTCGCCCTCATCCATTCTTCCGCTTTCATCAAGTTGACTAACATCTGCAGAAACATCCATTTTCTCCAACTGGTCAGGCTGATCTTCTTCCATATTTGTAGTGTTCTGAACACATTCATCAGCAGTGGTTACTACAGGCATCATTGCGACATCCGAGTTAGCAGAAGACCCTTCGATCGCAACAGGTTGAGATGATGTAGAAGGTTGGGAGACGTCTTGATTGAAGGTTGGATCAAACATTTCACGGTAGCTATCAGCATCCATAAACAGTTCAGGCTGAAAAATGAGAATTATAATTTAAAAAATTGCTTTTTCTAGAACTCACCTGTTCTAAAGCTTGCGAGTCAAGCACAGTTTGCATTTTAACCTTCGTCGCAACTTCAACAACTAATTTCTCAATCAAATCATAATGTTTTCCCATCAAGAATTTGTGATCATCAATGATATCAGGCATTGGTTCAGACAAGATTTTCTGCTGCAAAAAAAACCATTTTTATATGTTGATTCTGATTGAATTTACCATTGTTAATTCATCCATATTTTGTCCAACGTCTAGCTCCTTTTCTGCTTCGTAGTCTGCATAAGAAAAAAAATAAGATGAAATTCATTGGATTGAACAAAAAATTAGTTTACCTTTACTCAACAAGTTGAAAACTTCATCAGCAGTTGGTAAGGTGCTTTGACGTTTTTCAAGCATAAGCACAGTTTGTTGATATAACAACTCATCACTGTCTAATTTGTCATCATCAACACCATCTTTCTCAGCTGGGCCAAATTCTGATTCACTGAATTCACTCCAATCACAACTGAACTCTTCACCATCGTTCTCATCATCACTTTCATCCGAATCCTCACTATCATCTTCGGTTTCATCTTCATGACCAGATTCAGTTGTTGCGGCGCTTTTAGGCGTAGGCTGTCGTGAAGGATCTTTCGTGGGTTGAGCATTTTCTGTTGGAACAACTACTTGGGCGGCTGAAGCAACATTTTCTTCCGGAGTTTGCTCTCGAGATACTGATTTTGATTTTGAACGGGTGATTCGCTCAAACGCTGATTTTTGTGCAATCTGTGGAGGAGCATGTGTTGCTTGTGGTATAGTGGATGATGAGGTTGGTTGTTCGCCGTCATCCTCGCAAATTTGTAGTGGCGCTGGAGATCGTGACATTGAGCGAATATCACCCACAGTGCTACCAGCAATACTATCTCCAGCATCTGCAAAAATATCAATGACACTAAGCACAAGACTGACTTTGAATTATTGCGCAATTTTTTTGAAAATGTTTTGTATACACTGTGTATCATGATATTCACGATATTACGTGATCTAAAAATACCAAAAAAAAAACACACTTCTTTCAGCACTTGTTCTCTCAGTTGAGCTTCCAACAACACTCCCGTTCTCAGCACCATCTGCAGCCTCTCCATTTTCACCACTTGCTCCCTCATCATCTTCGTCCTCGTCATCCGATTCTGACTCCATCAATTCTTCAACTAAAAAAAAAGAATTATCGATAGATATGAATTGAATTTTGGTAAACATACGTCTCTGCTTTTCATACATGCATTCTTGTTCGAGAAGCTTCTCGAGTCTTTCTTTAGTCATATTTCTAGCAAGAGACTTGATCAACTTGGTATCATCAACGAAATCTTCCTCGGCAAGAATTGTTTCTGAATCATATTGATTGATTAACTAGATCTGAGATATTTTTAGACTAACCATAAACCACAGAAGGATATGTCGCATCAGAATCGTATTCATCACTGTCTTCAGAATCGTCTTCTTCATCATCACCCTCATCACCTTCGTCTTCTTCGTCAGAATTCTCTTCCGAATCACCTTCAGTTCCAGCTTCATCAACTTTTGTCTTATCTTTGTTCCTTTTTACTGCAGATGAACTTTCTTCTTCTTCGTCGTCGTCGTCGTCGTCATCAGAAGATGTTGTAAAACCGCTCGAATCGGACATTTCAGATGGTGCATCAGGTCCATCATTGAGTAAGATAATAACTTCATCATCTGACCATTCAGAGTCGTCAGTATTACTGAATTCATACTCCGTAATTCGATATTCCCTATCATCTGAATGAAATTGTGTCTCATCTGAGTCATGATCGCTCTCTGAACTGTTATCTTCATCGTCGACAATTTCCCCTTCTTCGACTTCTTCACCATCTTCAGAATCTTCACTCTCCGACGATTCACCTGACTCTTCCGAAGAAGCTTCTTCATCGCTCATTGGGAATGGAATATTCTAAAAAACATATTATAATTTGTGTAACATTTCAAAGAATGCAAAACTCACATGAATGCGAAGGAACTCCATGTTTTGAACAATCAAATTGTCATCTGGGGATGTTTCTCGACTAGATCCATTATAATTGCTGCTTCCGGAGATCAGTTGACCTTCTTCTCTCTCTGGACTTTCTTCCACAACATCTTCATTTTCATTCTCTTCAACTTCCATTTCTTCATCGTCAATCTCGCCTTCTTCTTTCTCCTCCTCTTCGTCGTCACCATTATCAGATGGTCCAGCTTCATTTTGGTCCTCCTCATCCTCGCTGACAATTTCACCTTCCTCTGAAACCTCTGCTTCATCTTCATCTTCAGATATATCCACTATTCCATCAGCAGATTGTTTGGCCTCTTCTTTTTCCTCGTCTGACCGTTCATTTTCAACCGATTCAGCTTCAGATTGCTCTTCTTCGTCTTCATCTTCTTGTTCATCCTCATCTTCCTCGCTCTCTTCATCTTCCTCATCTTCATCGTCTTCTTCGACATCAGAGAGTTCAGAGTTTTCATCTGAATACCCTTCAGTTTCCACATTATGTTTAGCCATAAAACGAGGAGCGTCACTTCTTTCTTTCACCAACTAAAAAAGTTTCAAACATCATTTCAAAAATGAGAACGAATATATATTTACCTGCGCAATAAAATTATCGAAGCGTGGATCTTGCTTGAGTTCTCGTTTCGACCCCAAACTTTGGCGACATGTTGGACAACTACTTCCAGCTCTCATGATACATAGCATAATGCATTGATCGCAAAATCTGTGGCCACATTTCTTCGTCATGACGGAGCCTTTTATGAGATCATGGCAAATATCGCAAGATAAATTCGGGATAATTTTCTTCATATCTACTTCAACAACCACTCTATTGCTCAACATTCGCATAGAATGCCGTTGCTAAAATATTTAATATTATAATTCGCCGTCAAATAAAAAAAAAACTCACTCTATCATACATGTTTAGTTTCAATTCTTTTCCTTCTTGTCTAGTAGAGTTAGTAAGTACTTCTTCAAGTTCACGCAATTCATCTTCTGGTAGCATTCCTTTTCGATTTATAATTGTGTTAGATGCCGCCGAACTCGAAGGAACATCATTGTTAGTCGTTGTGTTAGGTGGTGGTTCCTGAAAATGTTTTTTACTTTATCTACAATAGATATTTTAATTATTACCTCATCATTACTTGATCTTGATGGACCAGCGTCCATTTTTTCTTGAAGAAAACAACCAAAATATTGAGAAAACGAATAGAAATAGACAATAAAAGAGTGATGAGAGAAATGGCGTTGCTATGCAATTGTTTGGTTTGTTCGGCCAGCCGACCTCGTCCCCCTCACATATGACGACATCCGCGTTGACAAAAAAGAAGAGAAGGGGGGAAGAGAAAGGTTTATATTGCGCCAGATGGTTTATATGTTGTTCCTGTTTTATATTCAATGTGAAAAAGGCTAAAATGTTGTATGAGATAATTTTTAACTGAAAGAAGGTGAATAAAACAGTGAACATTTTTTTTAAATGACCTACATATCTATGAGTTTTTCTTCCTTTTGTTAATGACTGGTTTTTATTGAATTAAAAAACAAAGAAATACATTTATTTGATTTATCAATAATTTATTGAAATAAATAAAAATATATCACTCAATATTCACAGGTACACTATACATGACATAAATTTAAATCACATCGTTGCCATATCATCTATAAAGCTCTTTGTGTTCAGCATGCAATTGCTTGATAGAATAATCGAAGGTCCACCATATCCTTGTTGTCTTTTTCGATTCATAGACCTCACGTACGCCGCTTCTTCATATGTCGCTCCACCAACAATGTAAATGATCAAATTGTCTTGACGAGCACTGAAATTATTAGAAATTTAGCTTTTTTTGTTTAAAAATATGTACCTTTCGTTTCCAATAAGTGTATAATTGTCCATTCTTCCTCTTATGAACTGCTCAACAATTTTTTTGATATATGGTTCGTGTTGAGTATAGATGTTTTCAACTCCTTTCAGCCCTTTCATAAATCTAAAACAATACACATAGTGCGAATAAAATAATGGAAGATGATACATACCTCTTTGTAATATCAATTGTTGATCCACCTCCAAACAAATCAGCTGAACGTTTTGAATTTCCTCCATATTTCAAAACATTTGCCACAACTTTACTGGCTGATGAATCTCGCAGTCGTAAACTTCCAACTAACGCACTGATCTCATTATTTGGATTGGTTTCAAACTTCAACGCATATAAAACAACCAGTCGGAGTGCGTCTAAGTTAGTTGTTCGCGGGTTAGCAATGAGGTTCTTAATGCGTTCCAAACATTTTGAATGATCCTCTCCAGCCACAATAGATTGTTCAACTTCGGAAATTTCCAATAAATTATTTTGTTGAACAATTTTACTCAGTTCTCCAACTAATGCAACATGTTTCGATACAGTTCCGGATATTTTCTTGAATTGCGGATATTCTTCAACAAACTTTTTCATATCTGATATACTATCCAAGTTCTTGTTAATTTTCGACTTTTCTTGAAATTCGCTTATCAGCGTTTTGATATTCTGCCCTATTTCTCCAAAGTTTGATATAATATTTTCAGTGAAGAATTCATCATACAACTCGCTCAGCACCATACTCTGATTTTCAACATTGACTCGATTGTTAGTTATACCAATAAGTTCATGAATCATTGCTTCATATGTCCATTGATTGAGTAGAGGGGTCACAGCATCTTGAGATCGTTCTACAATTAACAGAACCACATCATTATGCGCAGTTTCAAATAAGGCATTCTCTCTGCGAACCACCTGCGAAATCTCCTCCGCCAGCTTAGAACAATTTGACGAAGAAGATTGATATCTGAAAAATGAATAGTTTAGATTAATTTAACTTGATTAATCAATAATACCTGATTGCTGGGTTTTTCTTGAGCTGTAACAACAATGCGACAACTGAATGCTTTATTCGTTCAGCAGCACTTTGCCTCAAAATGAATCCTTGCTCATAGATTTTGTTGAGGTTGATCGTATTCAAATCTTTTCGGAGAGCGATTCCATCCATGAAAAATTCGTGAACTTCTCTGACTACCTCATTCTCATCTGCCTCTGCCAAACTTTTCAGGTCGAATTTATTCACAACGTTTGAGAAATCTGCAAAATATGATTCGAATTATGATATTTCTTGGGAAATCATTTTTCATTATATTTTTTATTATCAAATTTTTCAAATGAGCTGTTTGGCTGAATTTCGGATGAAAAATCAATAAATTCTGCACCTTTTTTCAATGTAAGATGAGGTTATTAACTTCATTTTTTGATAGTTTTTGTCATTTTTTCAGGATTATCATCGATTTGTCCTGAACGTTAATAAGCAAAATAAAACTCACAAATATAATACTGATTATACCGAGGTCTTTTCAATTCACTGACAAGTAATGCGATATTCTCTGAAGTCGGCCGTACAAACACAATACATTTCAAATGTCCAATACTATCGCGTGCAACTTTTGAATCAATTCTATCAAACAAATATACTTCCTTTTGCATAATTTCTGATTGAGCATAAGCACACGAAATGGACGAGGTCTGCAAAGCACTTTTTTCAACAAAAAAAAATGAAAATAATAAACTAACCGTTTCTTTATCCATTAGAAAGATTTTCATTTGTGTTCCAGACAAATTAATCATCTCCTTGATCATCTGACGACAAGAAACAAGCACATCCATTTTGCTACACTGAAAAATCAATTTTTCATCAGTAAAAATCTATGAGAAAGGAAAAAAACCGAATAATAATAAACAAAAATGCATAGCGTTTGCAAATGTGTGCAAACACTTTCGTTGGTGTGTGTACTGCAGGGAGATATAGTGTGTAGGCTGGAGAGGGTTTAGAGAGAAAACAAATGGGAGACAAATTATAGAAATTCCTTAATGAAGTGGTTATGGTTTTTGTATTGGTTTTTTTTATGAATCTAAAGAAAAATACATTTCATGAAATAGTTCAAGATTCTATCTAACAAAAAATATACAACTCGTTTTTTTTGTTGAAGAACTCCCTTTTTCTCTGTCAAATTAACTATTTAAAAAGACTTGGTAACGATAGCAACCATATATCTTCTCGGGTGATAAGAATACACAGATTTTTCATTTTTAAGTTTGTCTGATCTCCTTTGGATTTTGAGAAAACACAGCAGATACCAATAAATTTATTGTAATATAATTATGTATAATTAAAATACAACAAAAAAAAACAACATTGGTATAAACAGAAAAGGGATATATTTTTTGGGATACAAACCAATTGAACATTTTTACAATATCGAGAGGAGTTGAAACTGTCGATCGATTCTTCCCATAGGCTGCCACCAGCATCCTTATTTTTTGCAGAGAATTGTTGTTTGCCAAAATTGTTCGCCAAGTTTGTCATCCATAGTGATTTTGACGTGTTGAGAAGGGAAAGCCTGTAAGACAAAATGAATGTCACGAAAAAAAAAGAGCAAAATCTTACGTCAATTGCACAAAGCAAAAAAATATCCTCACTATCACGACACACACGCAACCTTTGCAGCTGTATCAAAATTTCACGCGATTCTTGGAAGTTCTTGAGAAACATGCTCCCGAATATCTGTGTTCGTAAATACTTTGTTACCTTTCAATTCAAATGTTCACATTTCCATGTAGACGATCCACTCTGAAATCGTACAATTATTTTTCTCTATTGGTTTTTGAAAAAAAAAGTTTCCTCTGAAAAAACTAATATTTCTAAAGAAGGTCAAAAACATACTTCATAAACACATTGTGGATGTTTGAAATTGATACGGTTGTTGGAAATACTCAAATCGGATTTTATTGAAAAGCTTCTCATTTCTTCGGAACTCCACGCCGTGCTTGCCAGTTCTCATATAGCATGCTCCCATATTCTGAACATGCTTGACAAATTTTAAAATTAGTTTGCACAAGCATTGTTTCTCAATTGTTTTTCGAAAAAGCATGTTAACTTTATGAACAACTGATAATTTGTTAAGTCTAAAAAAAGTCAAAAACATACTTTACGAATACTCTGTTGATGTTGGAAGCTGATATTCTTGTTACAAATTCTTGAACCAAGTTTTCTTGGATATGCTTCTCATCTTGCCAGTTCTCGAACAGCATGCTCACATGTTGAACTCTGAAATTCAACTCTATTCATTCTTTTTAACTCTGAAATTATACGAACATTTTTTGTCAATTGTTCTTTGAATAACATTGTGAAAGCATGTTAAATTTGAAATAAAACTGATGTTTTTAAACATTTTTGTTTTTTCAAACAACAAATAACGTACCAAAAAACTTCATCTGAGGCCATCTTTACGAACTAGATACACAGTTCACATTCCGCGATGACGCGCTTACCCAACAATCGAACTGAAAATCTCAGATTGTTCATTTTCATTGAAAAAAGTAGAAATGACATTGCTATGCACTTGTTTGGCTTGTTGGGCCACACAACCTAGTCCGCCACGCATGAAAAAAAGAAGCGTCGACAAGAATAGAAGAAAAGCGGAAGAAAAAGGGGAAAGGGTTGTCAAAACGGCATGTAAATCAAAGTTGCAATGAGAATACAAAAGGAAATATTTTGAGGAAACTCTTTCAGTGATTTGATTTGTTATGAATTTAGGTCAAGATGCTGAATAACAAGAAAAAATACAAGTCGTATTTTTTGAAATATCCATTTTTTCAGATGTTTCATTTAGAAATATGTACTAACTAAAGCAAAAAATTGAAATCTCAAGTGATGAAAATAAACAACAAAAATTGAGTTGAGTGTTTCCCATAATTTTTTTTTGAATTGTCGTTTTTCTTTACAAAAACTACTAACCGTTCTTTATCTATTAAAACAATTTTCATCTGTGTTCCAAACAAGTAAATGATTCCTTGATTATCAAACGACAAGAAATACTGCTATATATTCCTCATTATTGAATGAAACCTCTTCCCGAATGTAAATAACACACGACCAGTCAATACACACAACGATGTTGGAAGTGCGCTCTACCGAACACGGTTATATATTGTTGGCATTCATTCTTTTCCAACGAATTTTATTATTTTTATGTGTTTTCTTTTTTGATTTTCATAACGTTCAGTATTTCAGATTACAAGATGTCAACTGGGAAAGCTGTGAATCCACTGAAAAGTAAAATTGACTCGGTGGTCACTAGAAAATTGAATTTAGACAAGGTAAATAAAATTAGTAAGATTTTTCATAAATATATTTTTGAATTTTCAGGATTTCTTGAAAGTCGCTGATTATGTTGCACCGCTGATGGAAAACATTGACATTGATAATCATGCTGAACGAAAATTGTCGAGGAAATTGGAAGCTAGAGAAATTGAGCTGAACAAGAATTATCTTCTGGAATTTGAGAAGGTGAATAAAATTGTTCAACAATTCGACAACATTGTTCAAAACATGAATGAATCTTGCACAAATCTATGTGTTCGACTGGAAAATGTGAAGCAGACAAACACAAATCTATTAAATCAAACAACTCAACTTCAAGCGCTCAAGAAAAATATTGAAGTCAAGCAGAAATCGATAGATAATTTTTTGGAGAAATATTCATTGACCGAAAGTGAATTAGAATCGTTGAACTGTGAGCACAAAGGTAATTATTGTGATAATTTTTCAGCAGAAAAATAGATTTTTGTTTTAGAAATTCGCCTCACTCCACAGTTTTTCGCCGCTTTGAACCGTGCCAAAGAAATTCACGATGATAGCAAAGAAATGATCAAAGTATCAGGAAACCATTGTGCTGCGTGAGTTGAACAGCCTATCCTATTGGCTTGGCTGTCAACATGGCAGCTTTGCAGTTCATCTCTGGCTGTGATAAATTTATATTTGAAAATGTGCAGAGTGAATTTTTTTCTGGAAAAACAAGTAAATACTAAAACTTTATTATAATGTTCTCCCACGAATCAACATTTACTAGATTTTTCCTCGATCTCAATGCACATTGAAGTTGCTCGAAATTATAGCCAAAGTGCTTTAAAAAATTAACAAGACGTTCTTAGAACCCAACTTTGCCAATAAGAAAACATAGCTGTGCATTTTTTAGGCTCGAAGTGATGGAATCGATGGAAAAAGTAATGAAAAGTGCCTATACGACAATATTCAACAAAATTTCAAGTAAGATTGTTTTGCTTATTTTCAGAAAAATCATCAAACTTCATTTTTTCAGGAGAATTCAGACTGTTGAGTAGTGATTTCATTGACGCTAAGAATGTTATCAGCCGTGCTCTTTGTGCCCTTCAAGACTTCCCATATATGCTCCAAGTCTCTTTGGACGAATACTCAACAAGTCGAGGAAACGATGTACTTCGTCAATATATTGAAGCACTCACAAAAGGTCCACATGGGTCAGGAAAACCGATTGAGATGATGAGTCATGATAAGACAAGATATATCGGAGATATGCTGGCATTTATGTATGAGATAACTGAAAATGAGAAGGAATTGGTTGTTCAACTACTTGCTCAATGTCAACCAGATGTTCTTGAATCCAATTCGTTGACTGTTCTCAATAATATCACTAAAGTCTTAGCGTCACCATTTAAAGTACGAGTTGAGCAATCATTGGCAAGCGAGACGGATTGTGTGGTATTGTATAATGTGTCCAATCTATTCACATTTTACATGGATAAATTCCAACCAATCACTGGACCAAAATCTGAATTGGTATTATGTCTCAATGATTTACACAATATTTCAATGTCCATTTTCCATGCAGGACTTATCCAATCTGTTCAAAAACTTCTTACAAAGGTACGTATATGCATATTTTTCATTTTTTTTTTTTTGAAATCCAATTTTCTATCTTTTCCAGATGGGTGCTCCGGACTATGATCTGCTCCCAGTTCAAGCAGTTCATCAATGCTTGATGCTTTTCAGAGAGGTGCTTGACACTCACGACACTGGAATGGGGACTAAACAATTTGCTAAGGAAGGCTTCCAAAAAATATTCGAGATTATTCTTGATCCATTGACTAGAGAGGTTCAACTCACTGCCACACAATTGCACTCTCCATTAGGTAGTTTTGAAAGGGTTATAATTTAAATCAATTTTTTCTGAAGATGTCGCCGTTTACACTCTCAACTGCCTCTCATCAATTCAATCAGTTGTTGTTTTATATCAATATACAGACAAGAGGCTTGAAATGATTAACGCTATGATTGAAAGTAATGAAGATGTTTTGGTGTCCGAAGAAATTTCTAATATTTTGAGTACAACCAAATTGCTTACAATTTATCGAAAAGCGGCTACACATTCTAAAGAACAGGTTAGTTAAAAGTTCTCTATGTTCAGAAAAATATTCAGATATGAATATTGATATAAAAACTAATTTACAGCCTAGAAAATAATGGTTTGAAAGATCAGAAGAGCTGATTCTGATCTTTCATTTGACAAATCTTGAAATGGTTTACTTACAAGGTTCAAGTCAGGAGTTCCAGGTGAACCGATTCAAAAACCACTCCTTTTAACAACTATGTAGGAAGGCTATCAAAGGGGGGGGGGTAACACCAAAAATAAAGTGTTCGATAATTTCTCCTATCGGAAAGAGCATAGTCGATTTAGTGGAATGCATTTTACGCGGTAGAAAAAGAACGCCTCAAAAAAAGATATTTTTTTGCGCCCTTTTTTGCGCCCTTCGGGAATCGATCTAGGGGACTGGGTGCGGGTGATAGGCCTTGTGTGTTAGGGCGTCTGATCTGGCAGGCAACGTTGACTCCGGTTAGTTGGAGGTTCGGATCCCACTGAGCGTGTGGAGATTCTTTTTTTTATTATATAGGGCGAGTTTCAGACAACATCTGGAATTGTGATTTTCAGCTCCTGATGGGATTTTCAGACTGTTTTGGCTGAAAATAACCGAAAAAACGAAACTTTTCAAAATAAAATTAAACTTCGAGAATGTATAAGAGGGTACTCGTAGAGTTTATGAATGACTGATTTTCAGCTCCTGAAGCCATTTTCAGACTGATTTTGATGAAAATATGATAAAAAATGGACTTTTGGAAATTACTTGCAATTTGGAGGATGTGTAAGGGGCTACTAGGAGAGTATCTGAATGTCTCATTTTCAGCTACAGGTGACATTTTTGGCTGGTTTTCACTGAAAACAGATATAGCAGAAGGAATTTTTCGTGTGAGACCAGAAGGGCACCGAAACTTGTAGAAACGTGTTTTTTTGTATCCTGAGAACAGTTTCAGCCAGTTCTAACTGTAATTATATACGAAGTGAAAACTGCAGGAACGAGCTCATTTTTGGTCGGATGTAAAAATAATATTACGAATTGTAAAAAAAAGAATGTGTTTTCAGCAACAATTAAAAACTCCAGTGGACGTTCTGAACCTTTCCGAGTACCGCCTTACACATTCTCGAAGTTTAAATTTATTTTGAAAAGTTTCGTTTTTTCACTTATTTTCAGCCAGAACAAGCTGAAAATGGCTTCAGGAGCTGAAAATCAGACACTCAGATACTCCCCGAGTACCCTCTTACACATCCTCCAAATTTCCGGTCATTCCCAAAAATTTCATTTTTTATCGTATTTTCAGCCAAAACAGTCTGAAAATTCCACCAAGAGCTGAAAATCACAATTCCAGATGTTGTCTGAAACTCGCCCTATATAATAAAAAAAGAATCTTCACACGCGCCCAGTGGGATCCGAACCTCCAACTAACCGGAGTCAACGTTGCCTGCCAGATCGGACGCTCTAACACACAAGGCCTATCACCCGCACCACAACATTATTCAATAAGTCTTTAGTGATTTAATTTTTTTTAACCTTAAACATTTTTTCGTTTAGGTCAAATTTAGAATTTCATAGCCTGGTTGCCTTCAAACAGCATTCACATTTCTTCAGAAAATTAACATCTGATAAATTGAGCTTTTTGAATATGTCATCTCGCCGGACATCAGTTGTAAATCAACCTCATTGTTGAACAAATCAAAAACCCATTAACAACAAGAACCTTTCTCTTTCCAGGGTCCACTTTCTCAAATAACCGGAATGGATAGAGCAAATGTGTCATCAGTTCTCAATGAGTTCTCAATGTTTTTGCATAATCCAAACAGTTGTCGCCTGGATCATGTTGCAAAAATATCAAGTTCAAGAATTAGGTTTGTTGATATAATATTTTTTTTTAACGTTGAATATTTGTATTTGTTTCAGAGAAACTGTGAGAAGTCGCAGTATGTCAGAATTGTTGAATGTGTATTCATGCCTGGTAGCAAAGTTTCAAGACGAATCCAATGGTTATAATGACATGCAGTATTTGAGTACCGAACAAGTTGGGCAACTTTTACAATTTAGCTTTATGCAATAATAACAACCTCATATACTATTTTCTACACTATTTGTAAATATATTTATAATTATTGTGATATTTCGCATTTTTCAAAACATCCTGGGTTCTATAGATTCAAATAAATTAATTTATTCTTGATTTTCCTTGTTTTGTTTTAGAAACATTTTAGAGTGTAGTTCAGGTTTTTAGGATTTGTGTAAAAAATATTTCTATTTTCCGTGCTCGTTTCAGAAACTGACCTATTCTTCATCCTGGTTTAATTTCAGGAATTTTGAGTGTTACATCTTCAATCATTACTTAACATTATTCTCATGACAAGTTGATCTGTCATAAAATAAATTTAATTTAAGTTTTTCATTAAAAACAATAATTTCTAATAATCCATTTAATTGTCACATAAATTTAACGGCTGGTAGATTTACGATAACATCAACAAGTGAAAATGAGAGGAAGAAGATGCAAATGAGGTATTATTACGCGTGTTTTCGCAAAGTGGGTTGAAGGATTACATTTTGAAAGAAAGAAAGATAAATGCACTTTAAATTATATTTGATGAGACATTTGCCATAACAATTGAAAACAGGTGTAAATTTCGGATTGTTTGTTTAGTTCAGTTTTTATCTATTGTCATTTTTATGAGTGTTATAAAACAACAGTAGCATACTGATATTTTTTCTCAAATTAGCTCTACCAACAACAACAAAAACCAAAAAAAAAATGAGGCCAATTCTTTTTCTTGGAACATGCTGTGATTTTTCAAAAGAATAATAATTTCCGCTCTTTTTGTTGGGCTATTCGAGCAAATAATTTGATTGTAAATATATTTGGAACATTTCTTCTTTTATTGGAAAAATTCGAATGCTCGTTATCTTTTTTTAATACTTTGTTTTTTATCAATTCTTTTTCTTAAGGTCACGTTATATATTTTTATTATTCATGCACACTTCAAAAATCCAATTATCTTGTGTTAGTTTAAATTAGATTTGACATACCAATCTCCCCCCACTCCACTTTTGCTCCTCTATTGTTTTTCATAAAACACTTCTTCATGTAGTTGTAATTTTCATCCATTAAGTATGCAGTACTAAAATTCTGAAGTTTCTTTTTCTTAATTGTCATGTGCATTTGAGGTGAAAGAAAAAAAGTAGCCACTACATAAGTTGTCATAATAAATGCTTGCCATCAAAATGGTTGAATGCTCTCCTGGGAGAATTATCCCAGTAGACGAAAAGCGGCCACAAAAAGAACAACTCTGTGGTTTTTGTTGTTATATGTCAGATGCAAAAACTGACACCATTACTTTTTTTGCTTGATATAGATGAGTACTTCACTTCTTTGACTGCATAGTATTCAAGTTTGAACAACAAGTTGTAGCTTTCCAGTTTTCTTTTTTCATGTTACTATAAAGCAATGAATAGAATGCCAAATTTTTCTTATCACAGAAAAAAACCATGTCTATTCACAAGTTGAATTTAAAAATGTTTTCCTAAGAGAAATTATACGAAGAAAGGTTGAACTCAATGTTTCTTTTTTCTTTAAAAAAAAGTGCAATCACCTTTTCCCGCGCTTAACACCAGTTTGAATGTCTTTCGTATACATATGTCTGGGAAATACACCTACCATACCTCCCTCTTCCTCTTTTTCAATTCTCCATTTTTTTCGCGCATTGTGGTCTAGAACAATAAAAAAAAAAGTTAATGACACCTTTTTGTCAGATAATAATATGGTTCGAGACAATCTAATTAGGCACATAAACATATGTTGTACACACACATATACACGCATTTTTTTTTGTTGTTCAATCCAATTAGCCTGGTTTTTTTGTATATTGTCATCAAATTGTTAGATTATTCAAGGTTACAGGCGATCCAATAAGTTTTCAATTTGAATTGAAATAATATCTACCCCACCAACGATTTTTCGCCACCAGATGTTTGATTTTTACACCAATGTACATATTACTGTAACCCGTTCTATCCATCTGTTGAATTATTGTTGTTTCATTTTATTCAATGTTTATACCAAGGTGTGCCATTTTATTGTGGGCGATTTTTGAAATTGTAATTTTCCATGTGAAAAAACAACAAACATTTTTTTTCTGTTTTTATGATAAAAATCGTAATGTATTTTCAAAACTTCAATAACGCTACTTCTAAATAATGCAATAAAAACAATGAAGCCGGAATATTATTTTTTATTGAAATTGTACGATGTAAAAACTATCCCTCTTATTCTATTGAATTTTTAATCTCGAGCATATTTGTTCCTCACATATTGCGCCAAAAGTTATCGAGGTCAATTTCTTTGTTAGGTATTCTTTTCAGAAGATGTTCTTTGCAAAAAGAGAAGTCACAAACATTTTTTATAATAATTTTTCTCTAAACGAGCATTTTTACACCTCAAAGAAGCATAATCTGTGAATAAGTGGTGTGTTAATGTTAAGTAGGACAAGAGTCTCTTGCTGCATGAAACAAAAAAAGGAGAAGCACTTGCGCAAACATTCCGCGAACGAGCTGTCCGCAGGCTTTCCTCCTTTTTTCTACTACCCAATAAACATGATTGTTTTAGAGGCTTCTTCTTTTTTCCTCTTTCTTCTTCTTCCGGATATCCTCTCACCTATGGCATCAGTTTACATGTTATTTCATTTACTTTCACCAATTTTTCTGAGTTTTTCAAAATTTTTCATTACGTTTTCATGGATATTTGAAAGCTCCTAGTTTTTACGTACTATGCACATTCATAAATTTTAGTTTCTGCTCTGTGAGTTATTTTGACCAGAAAACAAGAATACAAATGTTGTTTTTTTCTCGATAAACAAACTAGTGCCCAATTAATTATTCCAAACAATTTGTTTTTTTTGCTCGATGCATTTTAAAAAGCTCCAAAAAATAGACTTTATAAATGCATGACGAAGAAAAATTATGCAAACTTCATTGTTGCTCTTTCCATCGTTTTTTTTTCTGATGATTCACATAGTGTTTGCTCAACATTTGACATTTCAGACCTTATTCAAAAAATGGCTGGATAAGAAGGTCGAAAATGTTTGCCGAACCTCCTTTTATTGGAAGTGTATTACTTCGAGAGCAAGATGAGATAAGTGACTCGCCATCGAGAGTTTCTGAGAATGATGAACTATTGTATAAAAAAAGGTCAGTTGGTTTTTTTTATTCTGATTTATTTTTTCTATAAACATTTTCGAGGATTAGCTTTTCTCTCGAAAATGTTTCATATATATGAAAAATGTGGTTTTTCAGCAAATCATCGAAAAACCAAAATATTCTGTCATCTTTTATATGTTCCGCTTTTTTATTACTGTTGGTAATTGTATGCTTGTTGTTGTTCAATGCCTTCTTTCAAATAAAAAATGACTGCCCGAATTCTTCGAATTTTGAAATCCCATCAACCGAGGATCTCAACTCTTTATCAAAGCGGCTGGCAAATGAACTAAATGTTGATAATATTCGACAAAATCTAAAATATCTATCAAAAAATACACATATTGCTGGAACCAGGGAACAAACACAACTTATGCACTATTTAGCTGAAAAGGTTTGTTTTTTTTCTGAAAAAATTGCCAAATTTTCAATTCCAGTATGCTAGTTATGGAT
Organism: Caenorhabditis sp. 38 MB-2015; assembly: GCA_900536415.3. NCBI lineage: Eukaryota > Metazoa > Nematoda > Chromadorea > Rhabditida > Rhabditidae > Caenorhabditis > Caenorhabditis quiockensis. Next base: position 81,229 of record LR551905.1, read on the forward strand.
TCTCTGTGAAGGTGTACAACTACACTGTCCTGTTAAACTATCCACAAATAAGTGTGCCAAATTTGGTTGAATTGAAAAAAGATGATGATGATTGGATGACAATTAGTTTTGGTCGAGGAGTGCCTTTGGGTCCACAAGAGGCGATTGAAGAACAACAAGATATTCGATCTCAACAATGGTGGAATGCGTATTCTGCAAATGGAAGTGTTACCGGTCAAATTGTTTATTGCAATTATGGAAGTAAAGATGATTATGATCATTTAGCTCAGGTAATTTGAATAATTTTTGCTCTATCCCATAAGTCACATTAAACATGTTTTCAGATGGGAGTGAATGTTCGCGGGCGTATTGCATTGATAAGATATGGAGCATTGAAACGGAATGAGAAAGTGAAAATAGCCCAAGGTATGGGAATTGTTGGAGTTCTATTTTTCAGTGATCCAATTCATTATACATCGACAAATAGATCAAATGTGAGTTTATTTTTTTACGAATAAAGTATTATATGTCTCATTTCAGGTATTTCCAAATAGTATTTATTTGCCTGGTGATGATGCTCAACGTGGGTCGGTCCTTGCTACTCTGGGTGATCCATTAACTCCCCTACTTCCCTCTTTGATATATACACATCGACAAGAAACTGAGTCATCTGCGAGGGCTAAAGGTGTTATGCCTAATATTCCGGTTACACCGATTAGTTATAAAGATGCCAATAAAATTATGGAATTATTGGATGGAGATCCTGTACCGGTGAAAAACAATAAAAATTATTCAAACATAATTAAAATTTTCAGTCATTCGAATGGAAAGGTGGATTGAGCTCAATTTATAGATTGACTGGAGAGAAAGAATTTCGAATGACGGTTCATTCAAGATTTGTTCATCGCACTATTTCGAATGTAATTGCGACATTTGAAGGCTCTGAAGAACCAGATAACTGGGTTATGGTTGGAAATCATGTCGATGCCTGGGGAAATGTAAGTTTTAAAACAGATTTTTTCTTAATAATTATTATTTTGATAGCACACATGTTTAACTAAATTTTGAAACCAAAACAGGACTGAAAGTTTCATTTAAAGAAATTGTAAATTAAAAGTTTTCAATTCATCGCTACACGTTTATTCATGATTTTTGAACTTAATAAACCTCTGAATTAAACATATTCTTGTTTTTTTTAAATGTTCAAAATTTGAAGGGCATTGTTTTCTTTTTTTATTCAAAAATCTATATACTATTTCAAATTGCAAACTGAAATTATTCGCAGTTGCGCAATATAGTCCAACCAAGGCCAAACTATTATGTTTTTCTATTCTCAGGGAGCTATTGATCCAATATCCGGAACAGCTACGCAACTAGAAATTGCTCGAGTCATGAGTTCAGTGTTCTCAAAAAATCGTCCAAAGAGAACTCTTGTTTTCTGCCATTGGGATGCTGAAGAATATGGACTGATCGGGTCGACTGAATGGATTGAAGAGATGCAACACATTCTTCATCGGCGTGCAATTGCATACATTAACGTTGATCATATCGCCGGCAGTTTGACACCGGATGTTAAAAGTGTACCACTTTTATACAGAGCTATTGTCAGTGCAGCGAAAAAGTTAGTTTCAACATTGCTCAATTCATAATTATATATTTTTTTCTCTCTTGCAGAACAAAACAACAGAATCTACTAGAAAGATCAATGGGAAGAACGCGTCTCTATGACTCCTGGAGATATCATCGCGGCAAAGGACCAATTCTCGGAGATCGCGGTGTTCCGGAAATTGGCCTACCATCGTCAGGAAGTGATTATTATCGTTTCATTTCATTTCTTGGAATTCCCTCAGCTGATCTGAAAATTGAAAAAAGTCCTGGATCATCGTATCCATTATACCATACTATGTATGAAACAGCGTGGACAGTTACTACATTGATGGACCCAGAGTTAACGTCTTTTTTGACATTAGGGCAGTTTTGGATGGAATTAATTCATCGATTAGCAAATTCGCCGATCATACCATTTGATGTTATAGACTACTCCACAGTTGTGTCCGGATTGGTTCAAAAGGTGAGCTTTATTTTTGTTGTTGTATATGTGATGGCAAAAAATCAAGTTTTATACAACAAAACTAATTTTTTTTGTCATCTCAAAAAATTACTGCTTTTTTTTCAACTTGACAATAATGTGTAGATACCAAAATTTCAAAAAGACAATGAAATCATTTTATTTTCAGGTTGAATCACATCTTCACCATCTAAACATCACTCACAAAGTGTCAACACTGAACGACCAATTTTTCATGCTGAAAGAGTCATTGAAGCGTCTCAACCTGATAACCAGAGAGTTCCATTCAAGAATAACTGACATTCAATCAGGCTTGAAAGATCCTAACCCTCATATGATTAATATCATCAATAATAGGCTGATTGAAATTGAAAGATGTTTTATTGACTGGACATTAGGAGCCGAGTTGAATCGACATGTTATATTTTCCCAATCTCGTAATTATCACCATCTATCATTTCTGGCATCCATCCAAGACAACGCGAAAAATGTGCATTTATATGGGAAACCAGAGGATGTGAAACAGTTAGGTCTTGCCATTTCGAAACTTCAATTATCAATTGAGTCTGCTATCAAAGTGTTGACAATTTGATTTCATTATTTGTTTGCTTTATTTTTTAATACGGGTTCAACATTCACAAGGATTTCAAACTTTTTCTTTCTGCCGATTTTTTGCGTGTTTTTTTATCAATAAATATTCGTTTTCATTTGTTTTTTTTTGTTTGATAAAATCGGGCTTCAAAAAAAACGGAGAAGATTTATTTTTCAATTTCCGATTATGCATGATACTTTGTGAAAAAATAGTGGACTTTCTACTGTTTTAGTAGACTGAAATAGAGTTCTCAAATTAATTATTAGACCTTGAATATACAAAAAATTGAAGTTTGGTGTTATTCAGAGTTTACTCTCATCAAGATAAGATTCCATAACTTTTTTTTGACGCCAATGTGTAAACCTATCTTCTTTTCGTTCGTTAAACGGTTTCTTATTTTGTTCGCCACCTATGCAGAAAAAACTTTCTAGACACCCGCATCGACATTAAATATGTGATCTTATCTTCTTCTTTTTCGAATTTTTTTGGTCATTCTGAAACATAGTTCCAAAACAAATGCGTGATCAACAATTTCTCAGGTTTGCTAGATTAATATTTTTGTTCCATAGGTTACATACTATTATAAGAACGTGAAAAATATACCAGTGGGAACAAACTAGATCAGAAAATCTCACAACTTTTATTGAAAGTGATCATGTTATGTCTTCAATGTTGTGTACATTTCCTGAAAAAAAATTTGGTATTTTTTCTTGAATACATATTTTTTTAAACCGAGAAATGATTTATAGTTGTTTATCAAGGGATTTTTTACTATTTTTTTTCAACTCACTCAAATGTTTTTCGAAATTAATTGAAAAAAAAAAGTTGGGTTCGTTGAAAAATTTCTTTTTTATCAATGAAGCTAGTCTAGGAACATATTTATATGTTATCTTTTCAAAAAGAACTTTTTTGAAAATATTGATATAAATAATACGAACGAAAAAAACTATGCTTAAAGAATTATTATTTTTTGTGTCCCGTTTTCCCTTTTCACTTAAATAATTCAATTTCCGAAATGTATGTTTTTTTAATCAAGAATTCTCTTCTACTCAATTATTTTTATCGTAGGATTAGCTCAGCTTACTCGCCATTTTTACTCTCATTTCTATAATTTCTAAAATATTATATTATTTTTTTTCGATCTGGTTCTTTGTTTCTCTCTTTTTTCTTCGAACATTCAGAAGGTATGAAATTAAGTTTTGGCCAACATAATGAACACCTGCAATTATTTTTTTGTCATTTTCATCAAATTCTTACTTCATTTTGACCGACTATTTTTTGTTGTGCATTTTTTAGGTATACTTCTCGACATTCTTTTTTATTTCTACACATGTATACTTATAACGTTTTTTTTTCTTATGCATAACGTTTTCAAAAATGTTCTTAAAATAATATCACCAAGATTTCAGCTGAGGATGGATCCAGTTCAAAAAACGGAGGAGGAAAAAGAAAAAGCGGTAAATATACGTTTAATATTTTGTTGTTTTTTCTCAGGGTTGCAAACGGGTGCGACGGGTGACCCGCAATACACGCGACACCCACCTGCTTGTGTTTGTTTTCAGGCAAAAGTGTGTGGTGGGTGTAGAAAAGGAAGACGGGACACCGTTTTGCAACCCTAAGCTATATGCACGATAGGTTGCGCTACACTCTTTAGTCACAAATTTCAGTTATTTTTAAAAAAGTTCTTCCCTTGTTCATTGAGAAGTGTTTTTTGGTTCTGAAATCAAATTATCTGACGCAGTTTTTCATTAAGTTCATTCACAAAATAGCGAAAGTGCAACTTTTAAATTTGTATTTTCTTTTTTTAGGAATTGAGGGAACCAATCTTTTTGGCAGCAAAATGAGTGAATAGTCGCCGAGTTTAGGGTTGTAAAACGGGTGCGACGGGTGACCCGTCCTCCTCTTTCTGTTTGACACCCGCCACACCCGGCACCCGTCACACCCGGCACCCGCCACACCCGGCACCCGCCATACACGCCCGTACACGCCCGCACCCGTACACGCCCGCCTGAAAATACACACAAACAGCCGGGTGTCGCGTGTATGAAACCACACACAGACGGGTGTGGCGGGTGTCAAACAAACAAACAGGCGGGTATGGCGGGTGTCTAACGAACGAACAGACGGGTGTGGCGTGTATCACGGGTCACCCGTCGCACCCGTTTTGCAACCCTAGCCGAGTTTATAGATTTTTTCACTGCAACCAACAATTTTTTATAAAATTATAGTCTTGAAATTGAAAAAATTGATTTTTTTTTAAACCAAAGTTGGCCGCTTAATTTTTTTCTGAAGTTCAGCTTCTCATATTGTTTGTAAATCAAAATTTCGTTAAGATAACTTCAGAGGTTTGTTCCGATGAAAGGGTCTCAGAAAACATACTCTTAAAAGAAATACACTCTAGTTTCATGCCGTTATCTATGTAATGCCACAAAAAACCGACGATTTAGTTCGAAAAACCCAGATGATACGCTGTTATGTAGGGAATCAATAGGTGATGATAATTAAAAGTTAATGTTTTTTTTTCGGTTTTATCTTGGATAGAGGAATACATCGATCAAAATTGTCAAACAATCATGAAACAATAACCAACATTTTTGTAAAATCAGTAAAAAAGGATAAACATTATTCAGGTCGCGATGCAACCAGCTGTTCAAAACAAAAATCGTAAAAAGAAGAAGAAGACGACAAAAAAGACAAAAATGGTAAAAACCCCATTTAATGCAGCGCAGAAGGTTAGTTTATCAGGCTTGTGAAGTTTTCTGTTTCAGAGTATTTGTTTTGAAGTTAGAATCTCATTCATAGTTTAGGATAAACTATCAGACTCTATAATTATTTTAATTTTCACAATTTTTTTTCAGGAGGTCCTTGACAACTTCCAAAAAAAATTGCTGCACTACATTTCAACAGTGGTATATTTTCCATAATTTTTCCCCAAAATTTTCATTTTTTTTTTCAGAAATGGTGCTACCAAATCTCTAAAGATCCCTCATATGAAGACATTCGTGAACACCTCTCCAACACTCACTACTTGTTCGTCTTGTCCATAAAAGACAATGATGCATCAAACTACGATGTACGTAACATATCAAACTAAAAAAAAGTTTTTTACGAACCTCAATATTTCAGACTCTTCTTGGAATCGCCGCTGCAAACGAAGAAACAACTTTGAGAAGAGTGGACAGAGAGGCTGAGAATGTGCTCAGTAATTTTTTCGCGGATTTGGTCATACCCTCGGCAAACTGAATTTTTTTTTGGTTCCCCGTATCAATTCAGAAGTTTTCGTCTGTTTTTAATTACTATTATCGGAAATTTTTTGTTGTAAAGAATGAAAACTGCATTCATTATGTTATAAATTATTTAGCATGAACTAGCCTCAAAGTTTCAGAAATCCCAATACCGAACAAAGCTTTGAAATTCAAGAGGAAATCAAAGTTAACCTCCCCAAGATTCCTTTCTCGGACTTTGATAAAGTTAGGTTTTCCCTGACATTTGGCAGTTTACGAAAAATATGTCAATTAATTTCCAAATTTTCATCGTAATTTTCCGATACGTACGTACCAATTGTTCTAAAAATATCGAATTCACCTCGATTGTGTCACTTTTACAGTATACAAGTGAGAGTCAGTGTTTGATCGACCTCCTCTTCTATCACTTTCACTTTCATTGACGTCAGGCTGAAAATTCTTTATCGATGTTTAAAGAAAATGTTTATGATAGAGATAATGTCATGTACAGCTTATATATTCCATGTATAATACAAAAAAAACGTCAACAAATCCTTTAATGTTGAAGTCTGTTGGGCAAAACGTCGAACACTTCTGATGGTGGTGGCTCGTTTCGATTGGTGAAGATCATGGCAGACCGGAAGAGGCTGAGAACATCGTCACGGAGTGGAGGGAATTTTTGCTGTAATTATTTTTCTATAGATATATATATTACACTTTTTTGGAAAAAATACCTCGTAATCGGCGCTTGTTTCGATTGCCAGAAGGCGGTCTCCATAACTGATGATCAAATCAGAGTAACAACCAAAGACGAATTCTGGGTAGAATGCTTCGATAGCTGGTGCGAGATGGTGGATCAGCGCCAGGATTTTGAACAGAGATGTGAGAAGATTCTGAAAAACGAAAAAAAAATGAAATTTATAAATATTATATTTATGAAAAAAAAAACAAACCTCTTGTTGTACAGTCAAAAGTGAAGCTGTCATCTGAAACAATGAAAAAAATGATGGAAAATCGAAGTGTTCTTAAAACGAAAAGACAGAATGAGAGTAGTTGGCAAGAAAGGGAATAGATGGATTTTTTATGGAAAAAAATAGTACATCTGTAATAACATCTGTAACACAGATGTGATGGTGTATATCTTGTTGTCACATGATACGAATAAAAGGGTGTATAGAGGCAAACGTGGCAATCTCAAACTATAAACAAATAACTGCTCTGGGTGGATTTTTTGTGTTAAGAAAGGTTTTAGAGAGGTGTAATTGCGAACAGATAATGAACATGTGCACTAATTGGAAGGTGAACTACGAAACGAGCGGTAGTGGGCTTTTGAAGTATATTCACGAAAAACAAATTAATTATTGTTTACCTAATTTATTTTATTATAAGATTGGTTTCTGAAAAAAAACAACCAAAGGTTCGAGAAGATTATTTTTCCCGAGTGGAAAAGGTTGAGATTATTTGGTGTCATAGTGAATTTACAAAATTTTTTACACTCTAGAGTTTTTGAGATCACCCTAAGAAGGTCCTTAGAAAAAGTGAAAATCTACAGATTTCATGGGAGTGGAGACTGAATAAATTAAACAAATCCAAAGCTTCCGCAAAGTTTGCTGACTCTTTTTGAAATGTTGTTTTCAAAGGAACCAACCGCTCAAAATAATTTTACTAAGGATATTAATAGTTTCAAGCTTAAAACTCTGTTTCTGTGTCATGTATGAGAGAAAATACTAAATATCAACTGGTAAAAACCCCTAGAAAAAGCAGACAAATATGAACTCATTCAAAAAAATTTGAAAAAAAAAGTATATAATTAGAGAGGACAAAAACATAATACATCCATTAGACACCTGCTCGATTGTATTGAAGGCGAATAGAAGTTATAATAAGGAAATTAGATTAATTGGTGAACAAAAGGTTCAAATTTTTATAAGTTGAACTTGATTGAAATGTATATGTTCGAAGACCACCCTGTTTTTTCTAACCTACCGTAGTTGACCAATAAAAAATATAATTTAGTTTTTGAAAATTATTTTGTTTAAAAAAAAAAACTTTAAAGAAAAGCCAACCTTTCTAAGGACAACACGAAAACATAAGAAAGAATGTATGAAATATCATGATAATAAAAGGAGAGAGAGAGAAAGGAGGAAAAATGTGAAGGTGTAAAATCGATGCTTGGATTATACTGGTTGGTGTATGCTCTGTCGCTTAATAATAGATATGAAAAAGGAATGGGTGGTGGAGGAAATTGAAATGGAATAAAAAGATTAGCCGAATTCCGACATGTTATTAGAAGAAAAATCGGAATTGAAAATACATTGTTAGTTGGCATTCATTTAACTGACACCGGCATATCCTTGCTGTTCTTCTTCGAAACTTCGAGTGATATGAATACGTAGAACACGGTCTATTTCGTCGAGCCCAGTCCGAATCGTAGGTGCCAGTTGCTGAAAAAACATACATATTCTGGTTAATGTTTTTTTTAATCAGGGATTTTTTTAAAAAACACTGCTGGGAAACATACATTCATCCTTTCACTAGTGCGAACTTCTGTGATATCTCGAATAAACCGTGTCATACAATTCATGTACAAATGGTAAACTTCAGCTGGAATCCATCCTCGCACTCTTTGATATCTATTGAAGCACACATGGATGCGATGAAGCAAGCGGTGACGAAGATCCTTGAAAAATCAAAGGGTTTTCTTTTCAAAAATCTGATTTTTAGTTATATTATTTTTGTTCAGATTTTTTTATTAATACGAAAAAAAACTTTAAAAATGTTGTACTTGGAAAGGAAACAATTTGCTTTCGCCATAAAACATCGAGAAAGTAGTTAATTTAACGATGTGGGGGTATAATGTGATATTTTTTCATAATCTACATTTTTGGCCTTTTTGGTATTTCAATACGATGAAAAATAATAATTTCTTGAACTACTCACCAAGTCAGACAGAGTCAGGGTGCAACCAGTCAGGTCTGCCATTTCGAAACGGTTCTAAATACCTGAAAATTTGAAATAAAAAAAAGTCTACGAAAAAGAATAATCAGTGACATAAAGAGCTCTCCATCAGAAACTATTTTTTTAAATAGTGTAAGAAAATTTGACAAGAATGGAAAATTGGAAAAAAAAACCTAAAAACTACATGTTCTGATATTGATAACAGTCACGCAAGTTAGTAATAAGGTTTTGAACCGCAGAAAATAGTATAAAAAATGTGATCCTGGAATTTTACATGACTGACATCATGTTTGAGGTCTTTAAGACTGAAAACTTGGAAATCTGAAGTGTAAAAATGAAAAAAAAACTTTATCTGATCACATTGTGAATCGTTTTCAATATTTGTAATAAAAAATCATTCGATGGATTTCTATCCAAAGAACGAAACCATATCTTCAAATAGTTTGGCACACAAGGATGATTTTTTTTTAAAGCTTCTGTTTATATTTGATATTTCTGATAAGCTTTTGGTATTTTCGACACAGTACGTTTTTGTGAGAGATGAATAGAATAACACAATATGATAAGTATATCATGGAAAAAGCAGAGGAAGAATTTGATACCAAAATTGAGTAGAGAAAAGTTTCATGGCGTCCTGAACCGATGACAAACTCGTTACTGAAAATTTCAAATAAGTCGAACACGTATCTCTTTTCAGAAATCGGGTTTGAAAACGAAGTGCTGTTTTCTGAAACCCCCTGATTTTATTTATTTTCTGAAAATTCTCTCATCCTATGCATATTAAAAAACTGCACACGATCTTCTTTATCGTTAATTGTCATATATGGATATTTTTCCGAAAACTGAATATATTTATTAGGTATTAAAAAAATTAACAATTAAACCCATTTCTTCAGTGAATACATTTTTATTCATCAGATCGCGTTGGTTGAAGTAGTGACATTGGATGCAGATTTAGCGTGCTCCAAGATGATAAGATCGGCTCTAACTTTCAATCTTATAATTTGACAGACCAGGGAGATAACTTTCGACTGCAAAAACAAATGATAAATCTGGTTATGATGAACAAAATAACTAACCTCGAACTCTTCAGAGGTCTGAATAAGGCTGATTTGGTGATATACATCTCCTGTGTCATGCATCAGTTGACTTAGTTGATTTATATTTTCAATAGGCGTGCAATGAATGAGACGTGGTTCTGCATCAAAAATTTTCTCAACGGCGTTGAAGAGAAATTTTTGAAAGTCCTGAAAACGAGAGTGTTTGTTCAGAGATGCTATTATTTTGACTTACTTCTTGACGACTGGTCATTTTGGCAGAAGCGTTAGGAGGTACATAAGGATTAAAGCGATTGGAATAATCAAAAATGGTGAGATCTTCCGACATTTTTTGTAGCTGAAAAAAGGGGATGAAAAAGTTGAAAAAGGAAGAAAAAATGTTCAAGTTTTTTTTCTAATTATCAAAGACAAATTCGTGAAATTTAAACTACAGGCTGTTTTTTTCTCATGGAACAAATATCATAAAGAACAGGGCTTAGAAATAGCCCCGAGCGCAACTCGTCTATTTTTAACTGGAAGAGATGGTGAGGTCACAAAGAAACAATTCGGAATTAAAATATATCACCAATGTTAATTTGAAATGAACCAGGATTTGAAAATCAGGCGATCGGGTGGTCTTTTTTGCCCGTTATTCAAAATGCCTGTCCTGGCGAAAGAGAGTTAGGACGTTCAGTCGAAAGGGCGAAAAAGTGTTAGGACAAATGGGAGCGAGAAATCACTAGCGTTGTTGAGATTTTCCACAAGCCTAATATAGTTTCGTATAAAAAAATAAGGAGAAGCGTAATAGTAAACGAGAAAAAATGTAGAATGAGGAACAATCTATCTCATGATGTCTCCCATGATTCATTTTTAGACACCAATTTTTGGTACAGTATATTTTTCTGAGGTATGACACACCCACTTTGGTGAAGGTTTACAACCAACATTACACAATGAACAGCAAAAAAAAAAAATCAGAACGAGAGGAGTACGGTACTGCCATGACAAAAACAACTGAGAAAAAGGAGAGACCAAAAAAAAAATGTTTTTTTGCTATCTCTAAGCATACGATTATGTTTCTCATGTTACGAACTTTCTGGGCTGAGTTTCAGACCTTACTTCTTCCCTCAGACTACCTATGTTTTTTGAAAACTAGTGTCTTTCGATTCTCTTCTTTGAAGTTTACCATCGTATTTTCTTGGGCTTCAGGAGCGTGTATTAAGGCACGTTCTTGGAGTTCTCCTTCTCTCCCTCTCGTGTTTTTCATACTTTCGAAACTATAGAAGAAAGTACCTTTGAGGTTGACAAAAAGGTGAACACTATGTTTTGCAACGTGCTTTGCTTTTTCTGGCCGTCTCTCTAACATTCACTCTCCACACTCTTTTGTTCCCGAAAAATGAGTCCTATTGCGCGGCACAACCCCTCGCCCTTCTCTGGCATTTTGTGTCTCTCCCGTTGGGGAAGGTCACACTTTTTTTCATTCTTCAAAAAATTTGAATACTTTTCATTTTATCAAACTTTTATTTTTCATTTTTCTCGTGTATTTTAGCGTTTCATTCTTCTTCTTTTTTCGAAAATACTTCGAAGTGAGCCTTACAAAAGCTGAAAATTTCACAATGCATTTTTTCTTCAAAATTTTTTGCATGCATACTCAAGAATATACTGAAGAGACCACCCACGTGTTCATTTTTCAACAAATAAAAACGGTGAAAATCATTCCTCATAAGATAGGAGACAAGGCTTAGGGCTGTCGCGGGCCCGCTTTTGAATGGGTAGGTGGGCTAGTTGTAAATTTTTTAATTTTTTTTTCAACTTTTTTTTAAAATTCTGAAATAGGGCTTCAATTGACGTGTTTGCTGTATGCCCATGTAGAAATTCGGAAAATTTAAGTTGAACAGTTTAGTTCTGTATAAGTTTCAACTAGACCTTCAAAATCGAAAAATATCCGATAAGAATATATTCAAGCACAGTTCTATAGATTGACTCGATTTGAATGAAGTCCCTTCGAAGTTGCGCACCTGAGTTTTTTTAAGGAAAGTTTTAGGCTTAGGAGCTGGGGAGGATCTTGTTTTCCAAGAAGCTGAAAAGGATCCTGTTTTCCTATTTATCTCTATGCCTGTGAACTTTTCTAACCCCGGTTTCATGGAGCCTAGGATGTTCTGTGAAGCACGTAGTCCAGACAACAGTTTTCATACTCAGTTTTCTTCACATTTGCCGACAGAAAAACAATTTTTCGAAACTAGGGTTGTGAAATGGGTGCGAGGAGTGACACGCGTTACGCACGAAGCTCGCGACAGACATGTGCTGTTCCGACACCCGGTTGTTTGTGTGTATGTGTGTTTTAAGGCGGGCATGTATGAGCGTATGTTGTAGGGGGGTCACCCGTCGCACTCTTTTTCAGCTCAAGGTTCTTTCAACATCCCTCGAACATGAACAATTGTATTTTGTGTAAAGTGTGTCTGCATGTTCAGCCGAAAACATTGCACAAAAAAAATGCAGAAAAAAATAGCTTTCTCTTTAAAAAAAACTGAAGGCGGAGTCAGCCACTAACACGAAATCCTCTTGTGCCCAAGAATAATGTTTGATTTCGTCCGTACCAACTCCGTGCCACGGATGAATCATTGGTTTTTTTCGCATATGTATGTATCTGTCTATGTGCAGAAGTTGACATCATTTTTTGAGGAAGGAACATTAGTCACACCAATTCGTTGGGTGACCAAACCATGAATAAACGTTCGACGTACTCAGGTATAAATTAGGAACAATGGGGTTTGGACGAGGAACATACTGGGGGGTTAGCAATATTTATTTTAATTAATTACGTCCATTCGTGAAAAATTATCACATGAGAAGCTGAATTATGTGTTCTGGCTGATAATCAATGTACCGTGCATTCTGTTGTAGTACCCGAAGAAGGCGAGTTGTTCAACAACAGTTTTCAGCATGCCGATAGCATTTGCCAACGATGGTGTCTTGTGCTATAACAAATTTAGCTATTGTATAAATAATTAAAACTGAGTTTTTTCTGAAAAAACAGTTTCAAAAACATCAAAACTTTCTATGATTCAGCGTTTTTAAACTCACATCGAAATCCTCCGGGGTACGAATTGCCACCAACACCGTTTCATAAAAATTGATGCATATGGTGTAATGAACAATCAATTCGGCAGGGTAATAGTTTGACAAAGAAGGCAAAAGCGCTCTGGTGAACATGGTTTTAACCCCAAGGTTGGCGAGGAATTCCTGTAAGTAAGTATTTTTCCATTGATTTAAAAATTGCTGCTGTAGATAAGATAAAAACTTTCATTATACTAATTTTGTTTAACTAGAGGGCCCTCGTTTAGTTCAAAAAGAGCTTGCTTGGTTAGAACCCTATAAACTCACAATTTGTTGCGCATTGAGCTCAGGGCAGTTGAAAACGTCGATCGGCATGATGAACGGCGGCACAATGATATCAAGAAACGATAAATTTATAGATGGGCAAAGTGGGAGGAGCCAGAATAAAACGAATCATCTTTTGACAAAAAAAAACAACATATTTATTGTTCCCAAAAAAAAAGGAAAAAAAAACACTGAAAGGTCAATAAATTAGAGATTTAGAAGAATGGGTTAGCGATGAGTTAGTGATGATTACTTTTGAAGCACATTTTCAATTTTCCCGTCCCTGTAAAAGTATTGTTGTTGTTAATTTCTTAAAAACCATTGCAAAACACCTCAATGACCTTATATTGATTATTGTATGACTTTCAGTGAATGGTTCTTCTAGCAATAGTACTAACATTTGTCACAGGAAACTCGATTTTCTTTTGTTTCCTACATAGAATTAGTGCAATTGTGAAATCTCGATAAGATTGATTTGTTATAACTGACACAATTGTTGACGCAGTTCCATGTAACGGAATAAATAACGTGATTATATTGAGAGCTGCTTGATTAGTATATCCAGTTGATAGAACATAACTCATATACCATACTGGAATAACAATCACCATTATAGGTATAGTGATTTGTATACAAGTTGTGATGAAAAACTTTCGCTGAAGTTTTTTGGTGTTGCTTGAAATCGTTGTAGTACCACTGACTTTGTAGAAATAGAGAAATATGTGTGAGATAAATACTATGAGTTCTGCAAGAAGGACGAATCCACCCACTGATGCCAATGCGCTGAGAAATGAGTTTGAATCTGAAGATAATGCATAAGTGGCATCCGTGAAAAAAATTGCATTCGGACAAGGATAAATCTGTAAAATTTTTCAGTACTACAAGGTTCATTAGTGTGTGTGAGATAGGACTTCATGAAGCAATAGTCTAGTACTACTGTTCGTAGTAAACTGTGCGCGTAGGTAAATTTCGCAAGGAATACGAGAAATTTTCCCAAAAAAATGTTGAGTTGACAGGTCTAATTTTTTTTGGTCTACCTCTGTATATTTGTATATCATGTAATCATCATTGTTTTAGTTCATTTTTGAAGTTTAACAGATTTTTTTTCGACTAATCAACGAATGTTACTGTTCACTACATCTTTTTGAGAAGTACTAACTTTTCGAACAAGGTGACTCTCCACATGCTGCGTCTTTTGTTTTATCATTCTTAATATATCTGAACTTAAATGTGAACGTTTTTTTCTCCCAAAAAGTTATTTTTAGCTATCACATTTTTAATATTTTCTCTTTTCGAAAAAAAAATTATTTGATATTCTATGCACAAAAAATGAAAAAAAAATATCGTTCCCAAAACAAAACGTTTTTTTTGCATATAGATTTTTTTGAGGGTTTCAAACAGCTCTCAATTTTCCAATTGGAACCATCGTTTCACTCACGGCTAGTAATTCTTGTTTAACTTCAGCCTGATCTTTGGATACAAAAAATATAGATGGTATAATATACCCACTCCCAAGTGTAAAGTTCAGAATAGCCAGAGCGATGCGATACTTAAAGTTGTTGACACGTAACACACTTCCATAAGGAATTATATTGTAATGTCGATTTTCAAACAAGAGAACTAGAGCAACTGAAAATCCTCCGAACAGAAAACTATCATAATAATATAGATATTCTGTGGGTATATGTAAGATTGTTGTGAGAACTCCTGAAATTCGTTTTTCAAGTACAGAAAGTAGAAAAATCTTTCTGAAACGTTACCTAGACTTGCCAAGGCTGTAGCAGGAAAGAAAAAGTAGAAGTTAATAAGATAGCTATATTCTAAATCCATAAGAAATATCCATATTTGTAGATGTAGCATACTCAATTTTATATCCTGTCGAGTTTTTGATGTTTTATATAATATACAATAAATACTGAACGAATTCATAAAAATAGCAAGAAAGCCTATTTTAGTGGCTATCGAGTGCATAAATTCTGGAGTTTCTAAATAATTTTGTAACTGACTAGTTTGTGAACAATTCAACATTGCAAAAAATATAAATAATAAAGACCAAACGAACAGCGAAATACGTTTTATGTCTGGATGTAAATTAGATTTTGAGAAACACCCTGACAGCTGCTACCTTATAATGAAATCACGTTGTGTTTTTTGATATCAGTTTCCTCTACTTTCTCACAATGAATCATTATAAAAGAATAAGGAAAACAAGGTAAACTTCTTTCCATTGAATAATAATAGAAAATAACGTGAGAAAAAATAGATGCAAAATCTGAGAATGCATTGAGTTCGGAGAACAGCTTTGCTTTAAGAATCAAACTACCCCAAAAACCACAAAAAAACTGGCGAGTTCCAACAGTTCTTTTGAGATTATAGCATTCCATGCAGTTCCAACATTTAAACGATACTCGTTTCTAATTATATTTTCATCTTGGTAAGAGTTTATTCGGAAAAATATTCACATATACATACATTTAATTAAAACACATCGTTACAATCGATCTAAGTCGATTTGGAAAGCAGTGGTTTATTGAATTGTGTTGAATGGAGGAGTGAAGTTTGGGTAGAGGATACGATGGACAATGTAGAGTAGATGGTAGATTGCCTCACAGATTTTTGGAATAGCATTCTGTAAAAAAAATTGGTTTTCTTTAAAAAAAAGCCAGATTTTGGGGTGATTAAACTGTCTCGACTTCAATATTTTCCAAATGGAAAGCAACTTTCAAAAAAATACCTTTCTTTTAAGTAGCTACACGTGACTTGTATAAGTAGTTTAGAGGTTACCATTTTTCAATCAGGTTGTCCAAATTGATGAATATAAAAATATTTATAGAAAATTCAGCGTATTTTCGATATGATATGCACTATTTTTGTGACTTTGTGTAATGTTTTTTGGAGTAATATTCAAGTACTTTTCCCTATTGTTTTTTTATTGGCATTATAACACTCATGAAATTTATTTCTGCTTTCTCAAACTCAGAAACTCGATTGACTGAGAGGTTTTTGACACCTGTGGCATATTGTCTGGTACCCGAGACAATAGTTCAAAAAAATCACCTTGAAATGCAACTTGCACTTGATGGTTGTTAGTTCGTGGTATCGATATTCTGCTCCAAAAATGATTCTTTGCGCTGTTGCTTTTGGATAATGATTTTCGATTAATTTTTCAAACGTGAAAAATGTTTCGAATTGCTTGAAGAGAAAGTCAATGGCGCTCTGAAAAATAACTTGTAGTTTTGATTACAATTATTCACCCATACTTCATCAGAGCTATCAATGGGTCCCAAACAGCTGGGGGTGTTTGTATGACTTTCCGACATAATAGTGTTCACAGTGTGAATAGTTATCCTCAGTTAAAAGTAGGATACACTGTTTTGAGATGAGGAAAATAAAAGATCAATAAAATCTCTGAGTCATATAAGAATGATGAAAATATTCGAATGGATTTGTTAAAAGAAAAAGAGGGGTCGAAAAAAACTATTGGAGACATTGGACTTCTGTTTCTTACGGTAGAAGAACATGTTACAAACCTCAACAAGGGTGCTTCTAGTTAAAAATCAATTTTTCCTTCACCCCTCCTAATGATTTTTGCAATTTTCTTAGAACCTTGAGCTTTTTCTGATACCCTTCCCAAACTTTTGTTCATAATTTAATGTTTGAAATTCGACCCAGGCGTTTATTTGCCTACCGTAGTCAACCAATCAAAACAAAAAACTTTTTTCTCTCGCACTAGTCGTTTTCATCTTTTATGTTTGAAAGGTGTTTTTGTCTCTTTTTTTCAACCGCCAAAGAATGTGTACCCTTTTTGTTATAACAACAGAACATTAGGTTCAACATTCAAAATGGGTTTATTGATTTCTACCAGATTAATGACTAAATTTACAAATGTGATTATCAAGGAACGCAGTGTGAATCCATAATTACTTCGGAAGAGTGTTGAATGCGAGTGTCATCTTTGTTTCATTGGAAATGACGTTGAGAACCAAATTTGTTGCATTTCGAAGACTTTCAACTTTGCGCAGAAGTGCATCATTATTCGTGAACGGTGGTGAACCACACTGTAACAAACATAAATTATCAACAATAATATATATTTTGTTAAACTTACGTGATAATGTTGTGGTAGCGCTAGAAACTCATCCTTGAGGAGGTTCGCTGTATTCAGAATTTCTGTGTATAGCTTATTTTGGCCAATGTGTATTACTGGTAGTTCATTGTAGACGCTGATGAGAGTATTGATGGCTGCTTTGCAACGGAACTAAACTAAACAATTTTGTGCAGAATTAATTACCCCAGAATTAATTTACCCGCCAAAAAATTTTAGTTTTTTGTAGTTTCTAAATAGGGTGCCCCCTCCCCCCAACTCACACAATATAGTGGCGTTATTGTTTGTTCCATTCCTGAAAAAAGACAAAACACCTTTGGAGCAAAAACAACTTGGTGTAGACTGCATAAAAGAAGATATGTATATCATATAAACAAAAAGGATTGTAAACTTAATTGAAGATAGTTCAACACATGGTAGTTGACACCAGGTTCTTTTAATGTACCGCTAGTTGGAAATAAACAAAAACTTGAGAAAAGAACTATATGTGCATTAACCAGATGATATTCTTAGGTTCAAACGAAGAGCTCATTGTTTATTTTTTGGTTTGGGTTTTTTGTGATGTTATTATTTGAGCTCTCTCTATGAGTTTTTGTTTTTTTTTCTCAAATTTTGTGGTATTTTTTAATGGAAAACCCCTTACTTTTGTTAAATTCGTTAACCAGATTAATACTTTACTTTTGCCCATCTGAAATTAAAAATAATCTGGTAAAGCTCAAACTGAGCATTATGATTTTGCTCTTTGTAGAGGTGTTCACGACGGAAGGTTGGAAAATATATCACCCTCAAAATTTAGAGTTTTTTGTTCGAAAAACGGGTCATAGTACGGTTCCGAATGTATTTTGTGAACAAGAAAAGTCTAAGAAGTGAGGAAAAAATAACAAAACCATGATAAAGTGTCTACATGAATGGTAACTTGTTGTTCCCTTTTTGTTTCTTGAGAGAGGGAGAGAGCGAGGTGTAAAACACCAATTTTTTGTAAGCAAAAAAAAATGTTTTCTATCAAAACAGCCAAAAAGCGGGCAAATGAAAAGCAAATGAGAATGAGAGTAATATGGCTAAAAAAGCTTTCAAAGTTTTCGAATTTTTGCACCACTCAGACATTTGAAAAATTTAGAACTATAAATTTCAAATGCTACTACAACTTGATTATGGTTTGTACTTTGAAAAAATAAAAAGCTTTAGACGTTCACAATAACAAAATTATATGTTATCACAAAGGGTGTTAACGACATGAGCCTTATGGAAATAAGGATAATTGCTGGTTTCATTGCTCAGAAACAATAAAAAAAACAAGATTTTTCATAACAAGTACCAAGAAATCGTTGAAAAATAATAGTTTTTTTGTTGTAGTAACCCAACAGAGGTGCACTTCATTCTCTAATTTTTGATAAATTAATTCTTTGAGATCAAATTGATGAAACATGTTTTGTAAATTTTTTTGAAAAGTGTAAAAAACTGTCTCTCAATGTTTTCATTTCAGAAATTTTTCGAACAATTTGATGAAAAAATGATAAGATAAACAGAGCTAAAAGCATTTCGATTGATTGTTACGTTTTTTTCTGAACTTTCTAACTATATTGTTATTGTTTAGTTCTGCTTTCAGTCAAAGGTTTTTGATTCAAAAAAGAAGACGAAGGTATGTTCAAAGTTACAAAACCTATTGCTTCGCCCTAGTGTTTTTTCAAATACTCTTGGTCCTCTTAAAAATTTCATTTCTGACTCTCGTTAAATCTTTTCAACAAAACAATGAAAAAAAGAACGATGCTTTTCTTGTGGGAGGATGAATTATTGTTCAAAGAAATTAATTCTGGTTTCAATTGAGAAATGCCTCTGAAATTGAAATATTGTTTTCATATTGAAATAGGAATTTTTGTATGTTGTTTCACTAGATACCCATAAAAACACATAACAACACTAAAAAGGAGATACAAAAGTTTCCACATGTCAATTGTTTACCAGCTGGGTTTTAGATGAATTGAATTTAAAAAGAACTGTTTCGATAAAGTTCATGTTCTTTAGAAAACGAGTAACTATAAAGAGAACCCTAAAATGTTGCGAAGCGATTCATTTCCAAATGTTGATATCTTTTAATGTTTGAAAACTAACCTTGTTAAAGTAAAATACATTTATTAATCATTATATGATTGGTAGAAAAACTATTGTTGTATTTTGAAAGAGATCGTAGTTTTTTTTTTTAAATTAGTTAAAAGGTGTATTTTAAAGTAGGTTAATAGAAGTTCAAAAATTAAAAAGAACACGACATTTAGTATTGCTCATTTTCCTCGACGCCCTGCATCGCATCGATAAATTGGACCCATAGCAGTTGATAGTGTCTTCTGAGACGGAAGTAGTCTGCTCTACCTTGAGCGTGCTACGGTCGAAACGAAGTTCGAGTTGAATTCTGATCTCGCTACCTTGAAAATCTAGCAAAAGATTTTGAGCTCTTTCGATGATTCGTGGGTGGTCTCTTGCGATGAATACGATAGAACGCTGAAATGAGAGGTGTATCGGGTAGTAGAGAAATTATATTAGGAAACCAAGTGTATAGAAAAATTTAGGTTTATGTAGATTTTTTCTCACTATTACTCTACCATTTCAATTTCAAAAACAAAAAAAAAATAACTTTATTCCCAAAAAAAAACTTACAATTCTTGAGCTGTACATGCGAGTTCTGTGGAGCAAAACGTTGAGACGATGCTAGAAAAATAACTTTTATAAATATAAAATTCACAATTTCAACAAACCTCTTGCAATTCAGACAAAGGAGCTCTTCGTTGTCTAGCATTCATTGTGAATACGCTTTTTGGTAGTCGAATCCAACAATAAAAATAGAAGGTGATAAATTTAGTGCCACCTTCCTGCCCGTTTTAATTAGACGTTTGCATCGAGAGAAGGGTGGCTGGCAACGGCTAGAAGTATTTCAATTATTGATTAAGTCTTATGGAAAACGAAAAATAGAAAAAGGAATTAATATTATTCATTAAAGGAAAAAAACAACATATACTGTTAACACACTTTTTTTCTACAAAATATATCAGCGAATTTTCTCGTTTTTTTGTTTTGAGTACTACGCGAAAGTTGAAAAGGTTGAAACATACACAGTATTTCACAAAGTTTTCTCATTGAGAACAATTGTTTTGTTGAAAACCATTCAAAACATAATATTGTATATTTAAAAGGAGAAAGAGAATTTTATGAAACAATATTGTTTTTTTTTGTCTCGTACCCGCTAGTATCCACCTGTTTGCCAGATTTCCTTTTCTCACACTTGCCAACAACATAAACACTTTGTTTTGCAACTTTCTTGAACAATATTGATTTTTTACAGGCTTTGACGGAAGCCGTGCAAACTCTCGAGAATGGACCTCTTGACCACATTTTGGCTTCTCCCACTCACTCTTTTACAAGCAGTAAGTTCTTGTCCATATGTTGAAAAAAAAGTTTTACTCTTTTTAAAAACCGATAGTTTGATATGTAGTTTGATAGTTTTTGTTTTCATACCCGATCTTAATGGGACACGTGTGTTTTTATACTGTTTTTGATACATAGGTGATGTTTGGTTGATGCGGTTGATCGAACTACTACTGAAACGTGAGGTACCATTTCAATTTGTCTTGAATTTCTAGAACTTTTCAAGCTTTAATAACCGGGTGCATTTGAAAAACACTGATTTGAAAAATAGTGAAGCAAAATAATCGCTAACTTGTAAGATGAACTGAAGAAAACACATTGATATGACCTCTATATCCCAAAAAAATATATACTATTAGGTTGGAACGTAATTAATTGCCTTTTTCGAATGCTCTGAAACTTTGATCATTTTTTCAATGATAGAATTGATTTTTGAACAGCCTTTTTTGCTATTAGAGGCAGTAATTACTTGCCACGACTGTGCTATTATCATTTCATTATGTGCCCTCTCTCCCCGTGAGAACGAAGATAGTGTTTGCAACCCAATTTTTGTACATTCGCAACGTTATTCTTTTTCTATTTTTTTCTGGCCTCAAAGTTAAAGAGATCAACAAGAAATTTATGGATGTATATCAATTGAATACTTCTTCACACTATACCATGAGAGTTCAGTTGGAGAAACTTCAAGCTGGCGAGTTCAACTTGGATGTTTCACCGCACCTGGAACGTTCAATAGAGGTTCATTGAGATGTATTTTGCGCCAGGTTAAACGGATTCCGTACCAAACATCCCGTGAATTGTAAGCAGTGGTAGGGGTATCCCATACAACTACCCCTCATGGATTGCAAACTCTTGGAAAAGTTCAAAAACTGGGTTGATTCGTATCTCACTGTTTGAGAGACTAATACAAAAATCGGAGAGTTGACATGACTTTGAAATTTTGAACTCTTCACTGCGTATTCCAAGCACTCAATGATATATTTTTTGGAGATGGGAAATGGGTTCACTACAAACATTTTGAACAAAAGCGATAGTGGGTGAATAGCTCAGATCACTTAGCAGACGTGGCAAAACCCGATTTTCTATCAAAAAAATCATGCCAGGTGTTTGGATGGTCGGTACGTGGAGGTGAAACCTGGGAGCTGTTAGACGAGGGCTGGACCATCAATGCCAAGGTATATATTGAACAACTACAAAAATTTGAAACCGCCCTTCAGTCCCCTCGTAGAGCTAGCGGAGAAAATGTTTTTCTTCACAACAACGCCAGATCACATGTTGCTTGGAAGACTAAGGCTAGTCTTGCCGTTTCCTGGTGGTCAATTCAAAATTATTGCTAGTTAATACTTGAGGGCACATTTTTAATCACTTTATTCAATGGCTGTTGTTTCCAACATCGGGATTTAGACATCCCAATACGTAATAGGAAATAAGTATTTCAATTTTGGAAGAATCATTTTTTATTGTATCACAGAAATCAATTTTCAATATTTTCAGAACGAAATGCAGTGCTGCATCGGAAAGTGCCAAAATTTGATTGGCATGTTGGTTTACTTCGAAATGTTCCTACCGGAGTACGAGACGAGAGTGATCTACGAGAAAGCCAAATTCTTGCAAAACAGATTTGCAGAGATCAAAAGTCAACAACATTATTTGGTGAGTTTTACATTTTTAAAAATTAAAATATGGAAATTCGTCCTAAAAAGTCTTTGAAACTTTTTTTGAATATAATTTTTTTCCAGACCGAGGGACTCTACTTGCAAAAAGAATTGGATCTTCTCTGGATCTCAACCTTCACTCACTCCTTCGTTCCACTTCCACATGTTTAAGCTTCTTTCTTCTTTTTTTCATAAAACTTTGTAAAAAATGTGAAACCTCAAAAATCAAGCAGAACGCAAACAAGCACGCTTTACATCCGGTCAAAAATATCTAGAGTACATTTTACGAATGATTGAATCAGTTTTTCGAAAAATATTTGCTTTTTATTTTCTTCAACAATGATGTTGGTTGAGTTCCATAAAAAAAGTGTTAGTGCTCGCGATGAAATTAAACCTAAAATTATGATAACAAAATCGTCTTCTGAGAATGATTTGATGAAAGGAAAAAGTGTAATCTCCATCAGTTTGGCATCTAGAAGTATGAAACCATCGTTGACAGAAGTAAGTTGCTTCCAGCTAGAAAACTTTTCAGGACAATTTTTAGGTTGAAGAATTGCCGTCGGAGGAAGAAAATGTAGACGAGCCAATTTTGGAGCCACAATTTGATGAAATTGTATCAGAAGAACCGGAAGTAGAACAATTGAGAGAAGTGGTCAAAATAGAAGAATCATTCGAAAATGAAGACCAAACGACTGTAGAAGAGTTCAAAATTCCAGAATCTCGTAGAGACTCTGTTCTGAATCGATTTCGAAAAGCTGTTACGATTATTATGCGGCAAAATGCTGGATATTCATTGGAAGGTAGGCTTAATTTGTTGTGGATCGGCTCTTATTGTGTAAATATGATCAGAGAAAAATTATCCCCTTTTCATTTATTTTTTTATGAAAAAACTCTTTTCTTCAAACCTTTTTTATGAACTCATGACAATTTTTCTGGTTTCTGATTATATGTCAGCTTTCAGACGACATTTTCAATGATTATAATTATTTTCGAGCACGTAGACCTATTTCTAATCATTTGCTCAGAGGGCATATGTTTGATCGGAGAGTTGGTGTAAAAACATGAAACTGTTTGAACAGCTTGAAAACAATGTTGAATTGATATTCATATGGGCAAACGTTCATAATCTGGTCCTCGCCAAAAAACCTGAAAACCAATTACGGTTTTTGTTTTACTGACAGAACCTTCGAAATGTATCCTTCATTTTAGAGTAGATACTGAATACAATGCTCGCCTTTGGTAAAATCCAGTTTTTTCGAATTTTTTATTTAATTTTTGATTTTCTTTTAATCACTAAATGATGTCAGGTGGCATTTCCAATGATTATAATGATTTTTGAACAGGTAGTCTGTTTTTTTTAATCGAAACTAAGAAAATGATTGGAAGAGTTTTTCAAAATGAACAGGAAGAGCGGTCAACCTCCACAAAGCACAAAAAAAGGACATCCGAATTTCCAAATCTGTCCTACTTGGAGATCATGAAGAAACAAACATTTTCAATAACCACATGTTTCCACCAACATTTTTATTAAATTACAAAAAATTACAAAATTGTATACAGAGATCCCTTTTTTTAACATAGTGAAGCCGATGAGATTCGGTCAACGTCTTGGTGAGAAAATGTCATCCAAACTGTGCGGCAGTTCTCGAGTCTTCCAGCAGCAGAAGTGGTTCCAGAAGCTCTGACGAACTTCCGAGCGCGAGATGAAACTGACCGACGGACGGTAGTGACGAGTCTACAAAAACAACAATTTTTTTGATGGCTGATTTCGATCTAATTTATATTACCAAAGTGCGGACAGCGGCACAGTTCCATCCACTTCTTGGTGAATTTTTGGCATTGGGACTTACTTTGATATCCGAAGACATTGAGCTGAAAATTGAACTTTTAAAGATAAAATGCGCGTGTTAAGAAAATACATAATATCGTAGAAAAATTTCAAAATTAAAAATTGAAAAAAAAAACTAGCAAAGAATCACGAGTAAATGTCAATTTTGTCAGTTTTTTAGATTAAACAAAATTGCAATTAAACTCATCAGACATTCGCGTTTGTTTACTCATTATTTACGGTACGTTCAGAAACACCTCCTCAAAATGAACAAAAAAAGCATCCAACAAAAAGAGAAAATAAATAAGAAACACTCACTATACAATTCATTGGATGTGAAAAAGGAACCCTGTAATTTCCATATACTTTCATGGGTAGGTATAACTAAATTAAAAATATGTATTCTCAAAATTATAGAGAAGAAAATTTATGTGTTTCTTGAAAAAATGGGTTTAAGGTGTTTTTTTTTTCAGATTCATTGGTTGCTCAAGATGATCCACACACAATTGTAACATTACTACCAACAAATAAAACAAAATCAATGTACTTTTCACAAGTTTTCAAGGTACATGTCATAATTGGAAAAAAAATAGATTTTAAACATCAGCAGAAGTGAAAAACCCTAACTTTATTGTGAAGCATTTTAAAACTGAACAATTGAACATTCTTAGAGCAAAGGACCTCCAGTAGACACTCAGGTGTGGAAATGAAGAGTTGAATGAAAAACTAGGAATTTTCGAAGAAGTCACATTTGTAATTCTGTGTTAGGAATTAATGAATCAAAAAACTAGAAAAGTTTAAAATAATGAAATTTGTTATCAAAAGCCACACCATATTTTCTAGGATTTTTTTGCGTTTCATATCAACAGAAGCTTCACAACCATGTAATTCTTGTGAAGGTTTTTTTTTCAGTATAACTGTTTTTTCAGCTGTCTAGAAGGATTACGTATATCTGTAATTAAAGAGAAAATAGTCCGTAATTAGACATATAGAAACATGTCGAAATAATTTTAATTCTCCTTTAATTTTTGATTTAAAGTGATAAATTAATATCTTCTGTACAGTATGCTGTGAAGTCAACAATAATAAAACATCGAAAAGAAAAATCTGATGGAGACCCTTGGGATGAGTTTTTCTATAAAGTATACGATGCTGAAAAACCGAGAAGAGACAGTGTAAAGAGAAGTGGAAGTGGAAATATCAAGTTCAATATAAATCAAGGGGAGTTTCAATTTTTTCATTGGTCTAAAAACAAAAATGATGATGAAAATTAGAGAATTATTTTTAGATCTGGAGAGGAAATTGTCGTTGAACACATTGGATCAAGATGTTAGAGATAAACTCACACCACATGTAGGTAAATTTTAAAAATAGTATAAAGCAAACTTTTTTTTAGAGATCAAGTTCTAGTGGGCCAACTGATCGAAGCAGGAAAGCAATTTCAAACTTGAATCGACTCTCAGCTAATCTGACAAAACGAACAAAAGAACTAATTGAAAAAGGTATATGTTATAAATTATGTTACCCATTTGCACTCATAGGCCAATGAACTTATACTTCTACATAAAATCACGAGAAATTTCAGATTTATCTTTTTTAATGAACAAATATGCATATTTCTTTAATTTCCGTCAAAAGTACTTTTTTTCAAGAAAAAAAATGACTATAAACAAAAGGTCTCTTTTGATGTGATAAGTATAAGGAAAAACATTGGCTCATTAAAAATGAAATGATTATATTTTCTTGAAAATGATTTTTCTAGGTGAGAACCAAGTGAAACCGCAACAGAAAACATTGCCAAAACTACCAGCAAAAAATGAAAGACATTTGACAAGGGGAAGGTTCCGAGTAGAAAAGGTGATTTTTCATATATATATTTTCAAGTTTTCATGTTAATTTTTTCCAGGTACATCATTCTCCAGACGGAAGATCACCATTGAGTCGATTATTTTATCTTCCATTGATACCATCAAAACCACCAAGCACATAAATCTGAATAAAACAATTCGTTTTGCGTTCAGAACTAGTGGTCAACTGTTTTCCTCAATTAAATTCGGAAACTCAAAGAACCTTGGAAATATAATCTGAATGTATTCAAAAACGCTTCTCCAACCCGAATTCTCATTCAAACACATGCAATGAAATAAAAGTGGAAGAAAGTTTGTTTGCTCTAGCGAAAACTCGCAGGGACAGCGGCGTTGGCAAGGAAACGAAGAAGAATTTTAGTTCTGTTTGGACTAAATAGTTTATTTTTTGTTTAAAGTTTTTAGAATTAAGTTTTTCATGTGTTCCTAAGCGTTTTTCCACTTTTGCAGCCTTCAAAACATTTTAAAAAATTCAGTAAAGGAACTTGTTTTTAGCTATTTTTTAAAATCAAATCGGCCTTCTTAATAGTCCGTTTTGTTCCGTTATTGAGTTTTTGAACAAGAATTCACAATTACTAATTAGAAAAACTAGTTTGGGTTCGTTATTTTCACAAAGATCCGACGATAGAATCCTTTTGAATACATGCTAAATTAAATAGTGATTATGAAAATTCGACTCACGGAAAATGGAACATCACTTCTCTGAAGATGAGACTACACAAATTTTCTGATCTGGGACATCTCTGTTATCATGAAAAACGCTGACAAAATCCGTTGATACGATTTGTTTCTCATTCTATTCAATTTCTCAAAACACGTCGTTTTTGTATAACTTCATTCAGAAAATGAATACGATTAAATAATGAATATAAATAAGCATCAATTATAGAAAATTTTTTGCAAGATTTACAAAAAAATGTCAATGAAATAAAAGTGAAGCGTTAGTTTTTTTGGTTCGTCCGTAATTTAAAAAAAGTGGAAATTAAATGATTAGGCAAAATTGTGAAGTGCAACCTTTCCGACATTTGTTCCAGCCCCATATTCCGACTTGTAAGTGGAATCAGTTTTCTTCGCCTCATTGTCAACTTTTCCTTGATTGAATCTGGCGATCAAATCCGAAACACGTTCTGGAAAAAGAAGAAAAAATAGTTTTTTTGATAGATTTTCCAGTAATTACTTTTTGGGGCATTCTCATTCTCCCCATTGTTGTTCTTCTTGATTTCAATGTTGCCGTTGTCCTCATCCTTTGGTGGCCATGGAATTCCTCCAAGTTTCTGTAAAAAACTATTGTAGATAATAAATAAACTTTTTGTTTTTAACAAACCTTGGCATTGAGAACAGTTGGGCTTGAAGTGCGATTGTCAAGTGGTTTTGGCTCCGGAACATTCAATACTACCGGTTCTGGAGTTGGCTCGGGCTCTTCCTCAACTTGCTCTTCTTCCTCTTCCACCTCTTCCGAAACCGGTTCTTCTTCAATTTCCTCCTCATTCACTTCTCCTTCTTCTTCTGGTTTCTCCTCGGCAAATTCCTCGATTTGACTTTCTTGGAGAACTTCAGTTGGAGCTGGCACATCCTCAGTTGGATAGTCTACTACTTAAAAATGTTTAGATGTTGAAAATTGCATGCAAACAGAAAAGTGAGAACCGAAAAATGAAATTACCTTCATAGTCAAGCTCTTTGACTTCGTCTTCAACGATTGGGGCAGCAGCAGGGGTGATGTCTTCCATTTCTTCTGAAAAAAAAAAACTATTTTCAGGTTTTGAGAAAAATGGGTGAGAAAACATAGTATTTTACGATAAGAGAAGCTGAGAGGTATTTTTATAGGATAGTGTCTTACTTTTGGAAGAATATTTGGAGGAAGAATAGTCTCCGTATTTCGAGGTATAGCTCGAATAAGGGCCAGTTTTTGAATCATAGGTTCTTGGGGTATACGATGATGTTCTAGTGGAAGGTGTGGAAGTATAACTCTTTCTTCCCGAACCGCTCAAATAAGAAGAAGAACTATAATCTTTATCGCCATAACGAGAGGAATACGACGATGATGAGTATCTTGACATTGTTCAAGCTTTTTCCTGCCAACCAAATATGACTGATGGAAACGAAAATATTTTTGTGGGCAGGAAAGAAGAGGCAGCAATCGGGAAAAATGCATGAATCACTATATTTCATTGTTCTATCACCCTCTTTTTGTTGTTGCTTGATTTTGTCAGGAAAATATTGAGTCATTTTATTTTTGTTTGGAAAGAAAAATAACATTTTGGTGGTAAGAGAAAGGAGAGAAAGATTGCGAAAATGGGAAAAAAGGAAATAATTTGTGGATTGTGTTACTTCATTATTATTGCATATATACTCGAGACACAATTGTATCGAATTTCAATTAATCATAGAAATATTTGGGTTATGAATTTTTTATTATGTTATACTAGTACAAAATGAGAGAATTTGTAGAGTGTGTATTACTTTTCTCGAAAGGAATGAAAACTGAATAAATACGTGACAGGGCCAAATTTTGTAGTCATTCTCAAAATATCCGTCTGACAAATGGTCTACTTCTGCACCACGAGAAATCTCATAACTCAAACAGGTGTCTAGTTGATCAAAATGTGAACAATACGGTTTTGAATATACATGAAATCTGGAAAAGGAGCCTATATTGAATAAAAATCTATATCAGAATTGAAACAAAGAAACATGAAAATATAATTTCTTTGATGGGGAACTGCTCAAACCCCTACCGCAGTTTTTTTTTCTATATTCAAAATAGTGTGAAAATTTGTCTTAGTCATGGGTGCCTGTTGAGCTTGATTTGAAAACTCTCTAGGTCTGCCGGAACCCAAAATGTACTTCTCATCAGAAAATCAAACATAAACAGGGAACAGCAGTACGTTTGGGGTGTTTCATAACCCATAATCCCTATGAAAGTTTATCAACTGAGATAAATTTGAATACAAGAAATTCAGGATCGGCAATCTATGCACTAATTTATAACAAAAAACTCAACATATTAAAATTAACCCAATAGATTTCGGAATAATGACCGGTCAATGTCGTGTTGTTGAGTTGAACCTTCTTTGTGTATGTGCTTGTTCTCAGAAAGATCGTTACTAAGTTCTTTCAAAGCAGTAGTTAGAATGTATAATGAGCAAACGCCATTATGATAAATCAATTTTGATTTAGTAAAATTCTCAGTTTTGCCAACTCGAAAATCTGGAATATTAGGTTCCTTAGATATTAACATTTGCGGTTAAAAATATTGATATATTTTCTAGTGAATTGAAAATGTTCTCTTCTTAAAGGTTGACATGTTTACCCCTAATTAGGCTATCGCCCGCAAGCCCCCCCCCCCCCCCNTCTATTTTTCTAAAGAAGCGAGGCTCGCCCGATTTTACAAGCCTACTCCCTTTACTACATCTTCTGACACAAAAAAAAACTTAGTCCAACAGAGAAACAATTATTTAAACAAAATTATCTACATTCCAAAAAAAACGACAAAAAGTACATTTCTCAAAAAACGAAACAAACAAATATATTTTATCATTATGTGAACGCCGTTCGGTTGTAATAAAAATTACCGCTATCATCATTAGCATGCTACCATGCCCACTTTTTTGAAGATGAGTCACTTGTGTAAATAATCTATTCTGGCTCACATAATTACCATATCGCGGTGTGTATTGTTGAGAAACGGGTGAAATTTTTTTGAATTAATTACAAGCCGAGACAAAAGAATTTTAGATCTTAAAAAAAGACTTATGTCATCAAAATAATATCAATTTACATTAGTTTTTGGTTGGGTGATCTTCAAAATTTATTGTGATCAAAGTCGATTTCAAAAAAATTCGAGGATCCTCTTTGAAAAAATCCAAACTCATTAACAAATTTTTGCTAACCCTGTTCAGAAAAAAACGAGAAAAAAATACAACAACCAAAAATTCTCACAGTTTAACATGCAACACGTTAATGTAATGATTTTTCACACGCATTATATACAAAAGGTCTCACTCAAAACAATTTTTTTCAAGCAAAAAAAAAAACCTTCAAACTGATTTGAAATGCATGGTTCAGTTTTTCTCCAAATCCAAAAGAAGGATGTTTCGAAATAGAGCCGAGGAAAAAAAACAAAAAATAGAATGTGAGTCAATCGACCAAAAATGAATATTTCGAAATACAGAATGAATGAAAAAGGCTGAAAGTATTTATAATGATAAGGATGTTGTTTTTTTAAACTATATCATAGCGTTAATCAAGTTTCATTTTTAGCATGAGAAATTTTGAGAAATGTTGAAATGAGAAAGGTCTCAGATTTTAAATCTTTCTCAACTTTTTTTCTGAATTGTACAACAACAAACTTTGATTCCAAAAAACATATTCATAGTCTCAAAACAATGCCACAATATTTGTGCGTTTATTCTTCTCTAAAAACAAGAAGAAAAGTGAGAAAATAATTGTAACTATGTTGTTTATGCCCGAATAAGAAATGAATTTTGTTGCGGCCGGTTGGATCGGCGTTGGTGCCAAATAGGCGATTAAGTCTACTGTTGTTGGGTGGTTGGATGAAAATAAGACTAAGAAGAATAAGAAGAAGACGAACGCAACAATCGAAAAAGGGAAAATATGAATGAACAAGAAAAAAAGGAAAAGAGGGAGAAGGAAAACGAAAAACGAGGCGAATGACCACCACATTTTGTCCGGATAGTGGGGTGGGTGGTCGAAAAAGGGTGGAGTGGTTGGTGTGGGAAATAGATACATGCACTTTGTGTTTGCCGCCCGAATAACATTTGCATTTTGAGCATATAAATATATTCGTTTTCTATGTTTAGCAACAACAACAAAAAAAAGAATCGGGTTTAAACCGATAATCTTATTGTTAAACAAAAGAACATTTTGTTTTTTTTTTGTTCTAGGAAGAAGCGAAATAAAAGTACTAAATCATCCATAATTATGGGCTAGTTTCATTTTCAAGATTTGAAGGGAAAAAAATGACTGTTGGTTTTGCTAATAGGATTTTCTCCTAATAATATACAAGATTTTTCATTCAAAACTGGACATTGAATGAGAAAATGATCGTTCTTAATATTTTAGCTCCGCCCAAAATCTATTTTTTTAAATAAAAATGGCACAAAAAACAAAATGACTAATGTGGAAAAAGAAAAAAGAATTTCGAAATCGTGATAAATCGAATTCATTATTCACGAAAACAGAAAGAAGAAAAAGAAAAAAGAAACATAATACGACCTTGTGAATGGTAATCTTCACCTTACGGAGTAGAGGTTTATGGATAGATAATTCTCCAAATTGATAAACACACACAATTTCGGCCAATTGAAATCTGGCAAAATGAAAAAAGAGCGGGAGAAACGCAGAAATGAGTAAGAAGCAATTTAGACCATCTGTCACTTAAATAGAACACCACACTTGCTTCTAAAATGAATGTTGTTGTCAAGAAATTGAGAAACGTTTTCGAGTTGAATAATGAGAGGAAAGACATAAACACATTAACTGAATTATAATATCTGATTTTATGGGATGAATAAAGTGAGAATATGTCATTTATAGACGTTTTGGAATAATTGACAGGGATATGTATGTAGACAAAGGAGTTGATTTCGTGTGACTTCTCATCGATCAAACAAGAGGCATATTTTTTATAAAAAACATGATGACATAAAAAGTATTAGTGAAGAATTCAAGTAATGTACTTGAAAAAGTCTTAAAATAGTGAAAAAATGAGGTTTTTTTGTTATTTTTATTCAAAAAAATGTTTCATTAATTTTTGAATGGAAAACTTGGGACACGTTGAACTGTTTTTTTTTGTTTTTTAATTATTATATAATTTTTTGTGATTTTTTTCGTTCTCAATTGACCTGAAAAAAACAGAAGAAGAACACACTTTTTAAACACACTTTTTCCTAATTTATTTTGAACATTCTATAACGTTAGTTATGATCAAAACATTACGATTAACGATTTTCGATGAGAAAAATTTTATTGGCTAACATAAGACTCCCATAAATATTATTTTTGAAAAAATGAAAGATTAGAAATGTGTAGTGCTGACGATGCATGGAGAGTTTTCGAAGAATTGCGAATTTCGACGTTCGATTTCAATTTCACTGAAAAATATAATATTATTCTATTTAAAAAAAAATGAAAATTCTACAAACGTACACTTGTTGAATATTTTTCGATCCTGAACGATAGATGTAGTCGTAAAGAACTTTAACAATGATAAGCAACACCAAGATGATGACAAACAGAGTCGTTGAACCAACTATAAAGTTTTGTTGGTTATAGGGTTAGTACAGGTGTTGATTTGATAACACACAAGATATTCAATAAAAAGAGCCTCGCGTGTTATCAATCCGAATAATATAACAAACCTATGATAGTTGGAATAGTGGGTATCTTTTTTGGGAAGCACTCCATCATAACATGATAGCAATCAGTGAACTCACTTTCGCAAGATTGACGACGCGTGAAAATCCGATGTGCGCAATCAAACTCAAAAAATCCA
Organism: Caenorhabditis sp. 38 MB-2015; assembly: GCA_900536415.3. Lineage (NCBI taxonomy): Eukaryota > Metazoa > Nematoda > Chromadorea > Rhabditida > Rhabditidae > Caenorhabditis > Caenorhabditis quiockensis. Next base: position 113,849 of record LR551905.1, read on the forward strand.
TAAGGATAGGAAAAAAATAATGAACTCACTCCATGTAAGAACCAATAACCCTTTTCGTGTAACATGCAGTTGATGTTATTTCGATAGGTGACCAGTTTTTCTCCTGGTTCCATTGTACAGTTCGCTTTGAGTGGGAAACAAGACACCAAAGTACCCATAACTACTCTTTTCTCGACATAGCCCTAATATGTATTTTTTTAGGAATTATTTTTATTTGTTTTTTTCAGGCTTACCTCGATGTAGCAGTAGTTTGTCTCAGTATGAGAGAAAATAGGGATGACGAGTGTTAAGAGAAAAATCCACATCTAAAACTTTAATGATTCATATAGCGAAAATATTTCTCTTTTAAATGTATCATAAACCAAATTAAACCAAACATCAAATTTATTAGATTTTTTATTGATGAACAATAGTTTTGGAAGAATATCGAAAAAACATAAGAAAATAATAAAACTAATAATACCCGAAATATCTCACATTTGAATTTCCAGTTAAAGGCGCGACACGACAATTAACAAAGCGGAGTTCGCGTTTTCCGCAGAAGTCGTCAAATTTCGTGAAGATTAGTTCCGACGCATTGGTTGTTGTTGTTGTTGAAGAGTTCGGGTGCTTTTCATGAAGTAGTTTTGTAATTTCGATGGCTTGACCGTACTTCATTTTTTCAATTCGAATGCTGCCAGAAGGACCCTGAAATATGTGCAATTAGAGGTGCTCCTAATAAATTCCTGAATTTTTGTACCAAAACTTCAATATAATTTTATTATGCTTACTAAGAAATATTCTCACAAAACTTAGAAACAGTCAAACTATTTTAACGAATAATTAAAAATATATTTACCTCATCTTCACCGTTCCATTTTCGATAATCCGTAGATTCAAAAAAGCGCATAATTCCTTCATACGATTGCACATCCAAATTTTCATCACCCCAGTTGGTCAGAGTAATGTTTCTGACTTGAAGTTCGTTGGTGACTGCTAAATACGCGTCCACCATTCGAACAGTTAATAGCATCAATGTCGAAACCCTTCAAAATGTTTTGATAGATAATATTTCTCAAACCCGATAAACATACTTTAATTTGAATCGTTTTGTTCTTCCAAGCCGAATTGATCCCATAACTTGAATGAATTCGTTTTCCTTATGAAAATAAAACTCAATGTCCAATATTTCGATTGAAGTACACATTGGCAAGACTTCACACAACTCAACATGGTCGTCCTGATAACACAACTCTTTTATACCAGCTAGAAACCATGGCGGTATGTGGGTAAGTTTTAGAACATTCGAATTTCCGCACACAAGTTGTTTTGGTGAGAACCATTGGAGTTGATTCCAACCATGAAAGGTATCCTGAAAAAATTAAAAAGTTGATTACTAACTTTTCTTATTTTACTTGGTTCAATTCAGTATTCATGTTTGATGACCTCAGACTTACCTCATGTATCTCCTTGGCCCCTTACTACATCATAAATAACATTGAATCGGTCGTTTTGAAACCCTACTCGATGAAACTGCTTTCTCCTTAAAAAAAATACTTTACAGACTAAAAAAATTTCAGACTCACTTTTGAAATTCAATGGCTGCATAGAACACCTTATTAACGGTTTGCATTCTGGCCAGTTCTTTGATGGAACAATATTCAAAAATTTCAGAGAATATCAGATGCGGCATAGTGGAAATATAATCCGTCTTCGTGTTTTCGGAGACTTTGCTTTGTGTCATTTTTATGTTGTTTGTGGACCACCCTGTAACTTTTAGGTAACGCATATTGAAAAAAACCCAAGTTAGAGTAAAAGTCATTCATAAAAAATTAAAATAGTCCTTCAAATAATGAAGACCAGACAAAGACATAAACAAATAGTCTATTGAATGTCTAAATGAATGGAAAAGCAACATATGAAAAGATTTGGAGTAGGTGCATTCCTGAATGGTGATGTAGAACTGACCTTGGCATGTGTCGTTGTGATGAATATAGATACGTAAGTAATGTGTACTCAATTATGCCAAAAATCCATCAAATTTTTTGAATAAGGATAACAAACCAAATAGCCAAATGAAAAGATAACCAAAAAAAGACTCAATAGTATAATAAATGTAAGAATGAATAAAACGGAAAAAGAGTGTTAATGTATGGGAGCGGATTGGCGCTCGCGTGGGAATCTATTATTCCGAATACCACAGAACAGTAAATATGTACATATTTTTCGCTACGATTGGGACAAAAAAATATGACTCACATTCGAATCAGATAAATCATAAAAACCCGCCAATCAATAAAATGAATAAATTTAAGTGAAACTTATCTATAATACATTTATAAAGTCAAAACATTCACCATTTCATTTTTATGCGACATTCTTGTCGGATAAAATTGTTTCAATAATTCTACCGTAATGTCCTTGTTCATGACAAAGGCAGAGGCGATCATGCCGTGAATTATATGACTATTTATTCACCAAAATCGAGCCAGAAATTTCTGGTACTCACAAAATTAATCCGATGTGAAGCATCAAAAAACAAGAAGCTATGAAAAGATAAAAAATATACCGTGTTATAAAGTGGGAGCACGCCCACCAAAAACAATGTGCACGATATTCTTTTGGCCGCACAGTGTCTCTCTTCCCTTCGCCACGCATATAGGTAAATGAGGAATATGAAACTCTTTGCTAATTTTTGTGCAAATGTAGGTCAAAAATGTAGGGCAAAAATGAGATGACGTGTATATAATTATATTACAACGCACATGTAGGTCAAAAATCAGACGACATATATATACAGAGACATAAGACTTGGGGATGTATATGATTTAAAAAATTAACAAAGAGAACAAAAGCTACTACAGTGTTTTGGAGCTATCATTGCCGCTTGGCACCAAGAGGATCAAAAACTCTCGAGCATCCATGATTTAATGTTTGTTTCAAATGATTTGCAGATATCTCTTATTTTTCTAAGTTTCTTGGAATGTTGACCCTGGTCGTATCATTATGTGCAAGCGGTTGTCTCGTTTTTTAAATAAACCAATTTTTTTTGGAATGGGGTTTTGCGCAATGCTGAGTTGTTCCTGAATTAGAGATCAATGTGGTCAACTTGCTCGAGTCTTTTTTTAATGCAAAAACAACAGTTTAAAATTTCAGGAGGAATAACTATGTCGGCGCCTAGGCCACGAATTTTTTTTGTCGAGGCTACGAGCTGAAAAACCGCTAATACGAAGCAATTTCACGGGAAAAATATTTACAAAAGAAAAATAAGCGTTTGTTTTGAAATTCGTTATTTTTAGAATGTTCTGAAAAAACTCCAAAAAAATGATAAAAAAATTTATTTTCCATGTAGGCAACAAAAAAAAATCATCCAAAAAACCAATTATTTACTTTTGTAAGTGTCGCTTACTGAAATTGGGTCTCACTCGATTCGTAGGCAGTAGTTTTGATACGTAAAGCTGAAAAAAACTTAAGATTGATGGGCGTGGTTTTATTTTCTTATTGGTAGTAAGTCTGGAATTTTTTCGGTTTCTCATGATTATCACAGAAAAATCATTCGGTTAATATCAAATGGATATCAGTCACGTTTTGCATCAATCTTCGTTTCGAATAAAATTTCGTTCATTTGGATGATCAGGAGGATAAGATTTCGCAATTCGCAGGCCACCCTGGAGATCGATTATTCGTTAATGCTTCGACAAAAACCAAGGGGAGAAGCATGAACCACGATAATTTTTATTGCATCTTGCTATCGATAAATGCAAATTATCTCAATATTTTATGATTTTTTGATTCGATTTATATTAAAAGCATAACACGCATTTGGCTTCGTTCACTATATACACATTGTCGTCTTTTTTGCACACACTGCATTTGTCAATGGTCGAAGTTGTGAAATCTCTCATCGACTTATTGTTAATTTTTTGGTCTTTCAGTCTCTAAACATGCCCTTTTTTATTGTCTAGAACAACACAAAAAAAACAAAAGCAACTAATTTTTTATTATGTTTCAAAAACTATGATCCAGGTGCCGTATTTCATAAATAAAACTATTGAATGATACACGATTTTCAAATTGAATTAGTTGATGAGTGCACCTGCTCCTCCCCTTTTTTTGTTTTTTTCAGAGCCATGTTGCTTCCCTCTAACTTCACACCTGTTAATCATTGTATTTCAATGCTCTCACTCATTCCATGTTTCATAGGATTTCAAATTGAATACTCAATCACATGATTGGTCATCTCACTACTTCAATGTTAGGAAGTGTATCTCACAGGTAATGATACCCGAAGACCACCCTTGAAAATTTTTGATACTGTGCCTAGTTAGGTAGAAAACACCACGGACGGTGAATGTAAAACACCACGGACGGTGAATGTAAATTAGGTGTTGAAATCTGCAATAAAATACATCTCAAAGTAGAGAATTTTCGCCGATCAATTTGAACAGAGATACGGTTTTTTTGAAAATAGAGAACTTTTTCAACAGAAATTTTTCGAGAGGGGTCATAGGGTATCATTCCTTGTAAGCTTCTTCGTATTCTCTCAGTTACCCACGTCTTATTTTACGTATATTTATATATATACTACATCATCTCATTTATTGCCACACATGTGCATTGTGAACGGAAAGTAGCGAAAAGTTGTAAACTTCTCATTTACTTTGGCATCTATAAGTCACTTTGCGGCGAAAAAATATCGTGCAAGTCCAGACTCTTTGTTTTTGGCTTCTCTCTTTTTTGTGGCATTTTATTAAAATATGATGGTCAGTGGGCATTTGGCTCCCAGTTTATGACACGGTATAAATATTTTCTATCTTCTTATAGCTTTCTTCTTTTTTTGCATATTCACACTTTTTGCTTCTACATTTTTGATTTTACAACGACAAACGATGATTGTGCAAATTGACTTTTTAATAGTGAAATCTGAGTTTGATTTTTTGAAATCAAGATGAGCTGGTTTGAAAATGGCAAAAATTTCTGTCTGGTCGCACGATATTTTTGTTTTTTTTTCGATTCTCTCGGCACATAAGATGAATATTTCTATCAATGATATATGTATTTATTTTTAGAACAATTTTTATACTATATTCTTTCTGAATCAAGAATTTAAATATTCATCCTCTGACTCATACAATTTCAAAATACATTTACGACCTTACCACGAAAAATGAAATCCATTTTTGAAATTAAAGTTTCATGAGAATATAAACTTTTACTGAACGTCCACGATTTGGTAAGCTATATCATTTCTTCTTCAATGCTTTATAGCGTACACTTTTTTTAAATATTCGTTTGATTTTAGTCTTCTACAAAATAATTCATGTTTTTTCTCAGAAAAATCGACCATGCCTCAAACAGAAAATTGGTTGAGAGTGCCGCCTAGAAAAATAAAATCTAAGAAACCTAATGTGAGTTTCTAAAAATCTTTTTCACGATTATTTAAAGCTCCACCTTTTTCAGATGCTTGTCATGATTTTCTATCGAAACACTTTGATCTGCGGACATTGCCAACACTTGGAACAAATGACGGACTTGCCTGAGCAAAAAAATCGTGTCAGCCAATTCCTGCACCGCAAACATCTTAAAACTCACAGAAAAAAGACCTCGACCGCTTGTATCCACTTGATCAAAGAGTGAGTTTTTCATAATTTTATTTCCAGATAGGATAACTTCTTCAGAGGCGAAAACTTCCAAGTTCCTCAAGGCTGTAGTTTTGACGAAGCTCTTTTCAAACAAACGATTGAACAATCGCCTGACTTCCTGGCTATTCAGCAACAATTGGAAGCTATTCGGGTAATTTTTGAAAGTTTTCACAAAAAATGTTTCAAATTATGGGTGTATGTGGAAACGATCCATCCCAAATTTCAAACAAATCAACAAAAAAAAAACAAGTAATGAACTTCAGGTTCAAGAGGAATTGGACGCGAGCCAAAGAAGATTTGACGAGATTCTTCAACGCGGCAGAGAGAAAGACGCTCTTGTATCAGAAATGCAGAATAGAAACAGCTTGGAAAATGCTCAGATCAGACAAATTCGCAACACAAAAGAGATGAGACAACAGGTAAAATTCAATTTTTGTGACCAGATTTTCAATTCTCATTTTTCAGCTTGCTCGAGCTCACGCTAGACAATACGGAGAGCGAATGGAACTCGAAAGAGACTTCGCCTAAAAAAGCGTTGTAAAACCATCGGTCTTCCATCAAAATATTGCTACCGGTAAATCTCGCTACATGTTTTTTTTTACTCAATAACCAACCCTTCCCTTTCGAATTTGATAACATATAACCCTGACTGTCGTATTTTTATTTAGTTTAACTCCAAAAAACCTTTCTGGTAATCATAAATTCCCTTTTCACTTTTTATTTGACCGATATAAACTATTTTTGTTAGCATGTTGCTCTCTCTTGGAGATGAATTTCAGAGAAAATATTTCAGTTCCAACTATGTATGTATGTCCAACCATTCCAGTAATCATCGCGAAGTCATGTAGCACTTTCTCACTAACACACTTACACGACCTCAACACTGAAATGAATTGCCACACAATTTGAAAAGGAGAGCATAGCTACTCTCTCTATGAATAACCCACTTCGCAAAAAAAAACTGAGCTCAAGATGACTGCTCAATCGTCTTTGCTCTCTCCTGGCAGATTACGCACACAACTGCTTCGCACTCATATATTTTAGAATAGGTTGTGATATTTAAAATCAGTGAAATCATGATAAAAACAATCTCTAAACAGGTTTGCTTTTTTACTCTGTAAAAAACACACATTTTGCTTTCCCATGTTTTGAATATTGCGACAATACATGGGTTCAACCTTCTCATTGTTCTCCTCAGAAAACGACGTTTTATTTAATATACAATTTGGCACAAATACATTTGCCAAATGTGTTATTCCCACTCACATGCACAATCGATAACGTCGTCGTCCCCTTCATCCTTTTTCCCCGCCGACCTGTTTGGTCGACTGCGTCTTCTTGTTTCTCGCCAAACCGCTATGTACTGTCCGTTTTTCTTCCTCCTCGCTTTATTTTGTTCGTGTTGCATCTTATTGTTGTTTTTTTTTGTGTGTGTGTGTGAACTTTTTATCTATTTTTGTCTCTTTTTTTTTTCTTTTTTTCCTGAACCTTTTCAATACCTGGTTTGATTATATTTTTTTTCAGTTTGATTTGATTTTACGCGCACGATGACGAGCACTCCACTTTTCGCCGTTCAGTCAACCCTCGAAAACAAATCCCAACCAATGGTCAGACAAAAGGAAGCGGATTTGCTTATTGATTTCTTTGGTCATCCCGAGTCGATTGTTGCTACAAATCCGAATTCCACCTGTATTACAACGGCCAAAATATCTTCTCCAAACCCAACAGCGAAGACGTCGCTCCCCATTCTCCAGCCGATTTTCAAAAACAGCTCCCAACCGGTTATGAGACCACAGGATGCAACGGATGTTATCAAAGTTATTTTTGCTCATGCCCAGCCAATTGTTTCACAACAACCAAAATCTACTCGTGAAGCAAAACCTCAAACTTCTGCGCGTGGTTCAAAGTCGACTCGTATTACAATTTCTCAAATAGGTAATTATTTTCACTATTTTTTGAACAGGCTTAAGAATTTTAGCGTGTCACGTATTAAGAAAGCATTCATTATCACAATTTCTCTTTTTCCAGATCTCAATGACTCGATATATTCAATCAGTAAGCCAGAGAAAGCACCGGTTCATCAGATCATTTGCTTGTTGACATTTCTTGTGCTCTTCGCCCTGTTTTTCGTTTTGTTGAAGCACATTTCCTACAACGAAGTCGTCATTCCATCAGGTCCAATCATCGAATAAGATGGATAGTTCACTTCTTATCTACCGAAAAACGTGTCATTAGTTCACGGTGAAAATTTATGTAAATTTATTGTATTTTGTGCATCTTTTTTTTCTCCCAAAAATCTTTTAATAAATCCATTTGAAATAATCTGGTGTTAGAGAAAAAAAAACTTCAAATCAAATGAAACACGAAGATACTCCTCTAACTATAGCTTTGAACTGTTGACAAAGAAAATTTGCTTTTATTCTTTTGCTAGTGGCAAACGTGAATGATCCAAGCAATCAATTATTTGAAAAACAGGGATTCAAGCCAATCGATTGGGTCTGAAATGTTCTGGGCTGCAGGTGTATTTTCAAGGTGTTCGAATGTTCGAACTGCCTGTAGATGGTATAAATTCCCTCATGGTGCAAATCTAATATTTTCTTTCTTTCTGAATGACCGGAACTAGAACATAAAGGCATCTGAGACGGAGTTAACATAAAAAGCGAAATTTAAATGTTTACATGACCAGCCTCAGGACAATATATCTTTCGGTGGATCCTCATTTTTGTGATTGTGGATTCAGAAAAGACTAATTTTCAAAAACCTTTCTCTCGGCTGGAGCGTTTTACTAATTCCAAGTGGCTCTTTTTTACTTCTCAATGAAATAAACACAAAATATTTATTGAGTAAAATTATATCAAAAACAAAATACATAAAAAGAACAATACTGTGAATGGCAGGGATATTGAGAAACCGTTGTTCCGGCGTAGTTATATTATTAAACAAATAATAAATTTTAAAAGGAGTGTTGAAACGAGCAAGATTTGGTTTTTTCTGAGTCAACGGAATGACACCTAGAATTTTGAACTAGTTAGAATAATTTATCGATATTGCATATCCATTTGTGACGAAGTTGCATAGTTAGACTGTTGAAGAGAGTAGGAAACCGGCATTGAGAGAGCAGAGTTTGAGTATGCGGACATCATATCAAATGAATCTTGCTGCAAAGAAAATATATTATCTTTAATTTTTTTCATGTTTTAGTTTTCACCTTAGCTCTTTGTTTAAGTCGACATCCAAGATAGACAGAGACGGTAGAAGAGACAAGGAAGAGAATGAAGAACACTAGGCAAGCAATCATTGGAATTTCACCAAAATCCGAAGATGCACACTCTTTCTGAGGGACTGAATATGAAGGAAGAGCATTCACTGAAAAGAACAATTATATAGATGATAACAGTTAATGAAGATTACTTACATTCTTCGGATTCGGTATCTGTCAAAATGGTGAGAGTATTGGTCAATGCAATTTCATTTGTATCACCAGTAATGTTAGATTCCGTTTGGTCCCCAACACTTCTTTTATGTCTGAATCGTAATCTCTCTGCAGTGAGATCTGAGTTTACCACTCTTTTGAAACAACTCTGGAAGAAATTCGAATTTATTAAAATTTTTGTTCAATCTCGATTGATATAACTTACATTTGAACATTCTTCCTTTTTGAGACAAACTTGCAAAATACAATGAGCAAAAACGGTGCTATGATTTCCAAATCGGAAGGTTTTGAACTTGGTGAAATATACCTAAAAAATAATATATTTAGTGCACCTTTCCCTTTTCACCTCAGAAAAACAAAGCACTTACTTGGTCATTTACGTTGGCCAATGGGTGAATTACCTCGCTCAATTGTTCGACGGGACACCTGCCAAACAATATTTGTTATGTTTATTTCTGTTTTATGCGATTTTCCAATGAGTAAAATTTGATTAGTGTTCACTAATATTAATTCAAGAGCGCTAGTTATATGTCAAAATTTATGTTTCTTTCAAGAATTTTACTCACCCGCTTTGAACAAATGTTGTTTTCTGGGCAAGTGGAGAGTTGATATCTTCTCGATCACTAAATACACATTCTTTTGGGCTGATGCCATGGTAAGCCGCTGAAAATGAGTAGTGTTAAACTAAAAAAATATTCAACATCAAACTCACAATCAGGGGAAAGAGCAACGAAGAATTCAATAGAGTCTCCAATTTTTGCAGCTTTCAACGATTTTCCATCAGCATTTTTGAATAGCATTTCAACTTTTGGTTTCGGTTTTCCACCAGTTGATGCAACAACCTCATGTGCACTGAAAAATTTGGAATTATGCTGAGATATTCTCAAGGAAGCGTTATTATCTAGGTTGCACCCTTGGAACAAGTGTTTTTCTAACGCAACACTAATATGGCAACAACTTGAAATATATTTCATCAAGACGGGACTAGGGCTTGTCGAGCCCCAGTTTGGCGTGCCTTCGGCACGAATGGAGGACCTTCGGTATGGAATCGGTGTGCGATCGAGCGTTATTCATTTTTCATTTTCACTATAATGAATCCTCTATTCATACACTCGCTTCGCTCGAACCGCTTCGCGTAAGATAGTTTTTTAATTTTCAAAGAGGTCAGACAATTTACCCAGACACCACCTTTTGGGCACTTCCTAAGCCTAAACCTTTGTACGGAATCGGTATGGGAACGGGCGATTGTCATTGGCGCTAATGTGAATCTTCTCTCCTTACACTCGCTTCGCTCGAACCGCTTCGCGGAAGATTGCAGTATTCATTTTCAGTTAGAGAATCACACTCAAAATCACACTTGTTGGGCGTTCACTAAGCCTGAGCTTGAGAACTGTATTTGGAACAGGTGAATTTAATAAGTAGGCCCCACAGTGGTTACTTCATACACTCGCTTCGCTCGGAAATTCATTATAACAGGGCTTTAACCTTCTGGATTTACACTCGCTCCGCTCGAACCGCTTCGCGGAAGATTCCAAAATCCAATGAATGAACAAAAATCTGTTTCATTGTGGTGTTTCCAAAGAAAAAAATAGGAAAATATTAGGAAATTTGATTATTTTCTTCGATAAAAATCCAAAAATTAGGTGTAAAAAAAAGTAATTTTATTGGTTTTTCAAAGAACTTTTTTTCTNATTTGATTATTTTCTTCGATAAAAATCCAAAAATTAGGTGTAAAAAAAAGTAATTTTATTGGTTTTTCAAAGAACTTTTTTTCTAATTGAAATTGACAAAGCATCATTTAAGGGCTTGATTTTCAAAAAAAATCAGTGGAAAAACATAATCTCTTTAGGGAACGTTTTTCTGGATTTTCTCGATCATTTAAAAATTTCATAAATTATTATTATTCCCATCTTATTCTACGCAAAATTCCCCGTCGAATGAGGGGTATCGAGCCATACTTTCAAAGACCATAAAAGCGAAAAAAAACTTTTTTGACATTTTTTTGACAGATTTTTGTGACAGGCGCATAATTTTTTTGAAAAACGCACCTACTGAATATAGGGAAAAATGTTTTGTGTGAGGATCGAACCCTTGTAAAAGGCTTGGACGGAAATCGCACACGCTATCCACTGCGCCAAGCGAGCAGACAGAGATGCAACGCTGCATTGCCAAGATAAGAGAGAAGGGGGAGAGATAGAAAAGAAAAATGAGAGATACGACAATCCATGGAAATCGCACCTATCGAGTTTTAAGAAAGAGGGTGATGATAGAAAATATACCTTAACTTATTTATTTGAATATATGAAAAATTAACATTATTTGTGGGAATACAAAAATGAGAACAGAAAAGACAAACTAAGTAATCAAAGTGGTGTCCATTTTTGGAAGAAGCGTGGGAACAGTATGTTTCGTTTTTTTTTGTGACAGTTAGCTACTACTCAGAAAATTGAACTCTATATTGATTAACCCATGATCATGTAAAAATATTCTGCATTACAAACATTTATCTACATTGTCGGTCATCAAATAATTATCTGAAAATAATTTTTGAATAGAATCCCAAGAAAATATACTGGCCCCAAGTAAAATATAGATTTTCCTAGAGAAAATAGGGTTCTAGAGCAACGAAAATCACTACAAATTAAATTGGCCGTGATCATAATTGAGGTTTAGGACGTATTCTAACACCACATTTTTCTAGACACCCTCTCTTATTACTAACAGATAGGAATGCACTTTTAGACCTCTTAGGTCCAAGGCCCATTAGAAATATTATCTAGAAATTAACATTAAATAAGCCATTATGTAAGTTCTCGTATTTAGATTCGCTCAAATTTGTTTTTTTTTTCAAACTCACTCACTTTGCAACATCGCTGAATCGAATTGTTTGAACACTTCTCGCATACAAACAAAACACATGATTGATTCTCATACTCTTGGAAAACGATGTGTCTGCATTGTCCTCAAGGACCACTGTAGTTTCCGCAGTTCGATGGTTTGGTTGCTGAAAATTTATTATTTATTCTTTCTCAGTAAAACCGAAATTCTCTTACCAAGTCAATAAGAGTAACATCACATTCTTTGCCATATGGGATTGTGAGATTGTAATTGGCGAGACCTTTTTCATTTTTCATTGATGTACCGCAAGGATGTCTTTCTTTGTGTTCATATACGTAGACCTGAAAAAGATACATTTAGATTCAATTAAAAAAAAACTAGGATACATACCACTGGTTGAGATTTTGGATTGGCCATCCATTGAGCAACTTCGGGATCCGACTTGTTTATGACAACTGTCAAGCTTTCCGATGAGCAGGAGACTTCTTCCACTAAAAAAAATCATGAGGTGTGTTTTTTTTCCAAATTTTCGCTCTGCTTCTACTCACCGAAACCTTCTTTGCTTTTACAAACCGAATTTTGAAACATGAACAATAAGCAGAATGTGAGAAATAACACATTCATTTTGAACGAACAGCTGAAAAACATATTACAATAACCGGGAAATAATGACAAGGTAACGAGCAGGAGGAAAATAAGGAGTAAAAGAAGGAGGAGAAGGAAGAGAAGGAGCAAACCAGTGTGGTCACCATGGTGTTCACCGCTCGTTAAGGACCACCCATCTAAGCCACCCACAATGCCAATTAATCCATTGTCTCTCATATTGTGAACGCGGGTAAATGGCCGTTTGAAAATAATTTTTGTTATTGGAATAATTGGGATGCAAAACATAATGGAAAAGCTAAACCCCTAAGAGAGTGAGAAAATAACGTTTGTTTTTAAATTGAATATTTAGTGCGATATGTGAAGCGTTCTGGAGTTTAGAATTCCAGCTCATACTTCAAAAATTGTAAATCTTCAGTGAAAAAACTATAAAAGTGTGTGAGTGGATTACTACGCAGAAAAATGTGGGTTTCCTAAGGTTCGGGGTAAAACACATCTTGAATATATTACACGCTAGCCACGTACATTATAATTGAAGACTTTTTTTTTTGAAAAACAGGGAGGTCGAGAGAAAAAAAGTTCACGTAAAAAATAAAAATATTCATCTTTTTGAAACGTGTGCTGAGGAGGTAATTCAAAATTGATTTCCCATGTGAAATTCAAATGGCTGAAACTGATTTCGCTTAAAATATTGTGATTTCATATTTTGGGATCCTAATTTTAACAATTTTAACTTCAATTTGCAATAGGTTTCGCCGATTTTTTCTGGTATCGATTTTTAGCTTCAGAGGACTTGCTTTAAAAAAAATACAGCTTTCCAAAAAAGTCCTGTGCAACTATATCTCAAAAAAAAAACAGAAAAATTCTATCAACTGCCAACCAGCCGGAAACAAACGATACAAATGAAATTATGCATGCGATAGGTAGTGGCCAGCCAGGTTAAGCAGGTAATTTGGTGGTAAAATATCCAGAACCACCTTCGCTCTCTCCTCCCCTTTTCTTTTAATATGGCAAGAAAAAAAAGACAAAGGCACCTGCCACGGAAGTGCCAACATGACAACAGATGGTGGGTATGGTTGGCGGGAATAAGAAAAATGTTGGTTCGAGAAGCATAATTATGTGAAGAGAAAAAAAGGAGGAATTTGAGTAAATAAATTGTATATTATATGAAATTTTGTTCTTACAACACATTTCTCATTTAGGTGTCGAAAAGTGACCAACCAAAAATATTAGAATGAAACGACTGAATGAGAATACGAATGAGAAGGAGAAGGAGAATGAGATTATTCATCTATAAGTATTTTCGTACTCGAAACTGTATTTTTAATTTTAATCTAGAGAATTGTCAAGTGTTTATTAATACATGTCAGATATCAGAGTAAATTTATGTATAGCATATTATTAAATATGAAGAGGTTACTCAAAAACAGAAAAATGACCTTGAGAAGAAGGTGTATTATTTCTTGGTCTAGTTTTGCTCCATTCTCTTAGTAAGACAAATATAGAATACGCTACAAAAATTTTTTATCAGAAAGGATAGATTTTTTATCAATGGTCCCGAAAAATTTATTTGTTTCGGTTATCATATTATTACATGCATCTATATTACTTACCGAGTACACACATTTGAGCATACAAAATTGATTCAATATGCTCTATTGAGCTATGATACAAATCTTGAATAGTCATCAAACATCCAAAATTTGTTGAACCTCTCCTTATATACAGTTTCGTGAAAACGTTTCAATGGATTATAGTAACTCTGATGTAGGATTGATCATAAATTTTGGACTAACCGCATTTTTATTTTGTTTCTAGTATGATCGACCCAGACAAAATTAAGAGCAGGTGAAGATAATTACGTAATATAAGGCAGTTTCTTGAGAAGATTAAGTTCACGCTCGACTAAACTCAACCGAGAAAAAATAGACGGGAGTCGCGTCACTTGGGAGTATTCATGACCCGACCTATTTCGAAATGATAAGTAAAGAAGCCTATGAAACCTTTCAGATATCATTAGATTTTTTATGAGACCTTGTCTTTATGACCGATTTTGTCGCTTTAAATCCCGTCGACGTTTCCTGAAAAATCCCATATAACCACAATTTGTTTTCCTGGAATTGTACTTTAATTAGTATGCACAATTCGGCAACTCATTAGAGATCTAATTGATAATCCTCTTCTTCTCATTATATTGTTTACAACATACTTCAAAAATTTAGAAAGCGGTCGGATGAAAAGAAAACCTTCTAATACAGTGGTTAATGAGCAACACCACCTGGTTATTCAAGCGGCATTTCCTTCTTATCCCGGATCATCATTACATATTATTATTATTCCTCTTTTATTTTTGAAAAAGGCCGTATTAAAGGTGCATGTATATCAAAAAATACGTTTATTCACACCATAATATTATACAACGTTAAAATAAAATAAAGAGATCTTCAATTTGAGAAGTACGAAGTTAACTATAATACAACTGAATCAGTATCAGGAGTTATCCAATTGAAAATTGAATCCTCAGCTTCGATGGTGTTGAATTGTGTTGGCGTATTCTGATTAAAGTAGTTGTTGTTATAAATAACTTGAACTAGCCGGGAAAAGAAAGAGAGAAAGTAAAGAGATAGACTAAATCATATAACTAAAAATATTTTGAAGGAAAGTTGAAACATAGGATGCAGTGAATAAGAACTTAAAAACAAAGTAGCAGTCAAAAATCAAACTCGTTTAGTGTTGTTTGGCAAGATTTGTTGAACCAAAGGTGTTGAAACTTTCACATCTGCAGCTTTTTCGAATGTTGAGACACATGATTCCGGTCGTACAGATGATTCTGGAATTCGAAAATTGCAATATCATGCGAGCCATCATGCAATCCTCTCTGAAATGAATGACCACTTACGAATCGCTATAAGTTCACTACATTCTGGTCTAGTGTTTGTTGTTATCGCATGTGATTGTGGTCTCAATCCCCCGTTTCTTGTATATTTTCGTTCCGAAGTGTTATGTAGCTGGAAAAAAACAAAATATTTTTTTTTTCGAGAAATCTACAAGAGAATGGCGTGAGATATTTGTTATCGGATAGATTTTTCTTATAAATTATGCAAAATTACTAACTGTTCTATTCAATAATCCATACAATATGAAATTGGAAGCTGAGTTGATATATGGTAGAGCATGTACACCATACATAAAATAAATGAATGCATAAGTTGGTGGTGTTGCATTTTGTTTTTCGGTTTGGTACAATTCCTCGTATAGAGAATAAAGAATTGAAATCCAATACGGTGTCCTAAACACAAATATTTTTGTTATTTTATTTTCAAATAATTGTTAACTAACCAGCATATAAAATGGAAGGAGCAGATTGCTAAAGTGTAAATAGCAATGTGTCCAACAGGAATTTGCAGTTTTTTGTCCTCTTGACTCCGCCGCCCTGCTAAGGTCTGTTTGATAGCTTTTGCTTGTTTGAACAATCGCAAAAGCATTTCATAATAGAAATAAATCATGAAAAGTAATGGCATCAAATACGCCTGTAATGGATATGTTGTTTTTAAGTCCACACAAACATTTCTTACTAAAACAAAAGAATATAATGTGAAAACCACAAATAACTCTTGTCCCAAATCATCGACACATTTGTATAAGTGCATTCTTGTGATAAGCGTTTGCTCCAAATCAATTTTTTCATGCATGATCAATTCCTAAAAATTATTCAGTTTTTTTTTTCACTAATCAACACTTTAAAAGATCAAAAACAAACCTTAGAGTGGGCGTATAAAAGAATTGGTGACAACATAACACAAGTCACCAAAAACATTGCGCCAAGAAAGATGAAAACCGTTCGTTGATTACGGACCCGAATCTGAAACTCGATATTTGCATATAAAGAGACATTTTCTGGGTCCCTTGAACATGTTTAGCACTACCATAATATATTATTCGACCTTGAAAAAAATGTAGATTGCTATGTTTTTGATTAATTGAGTACATGTTGAGGTGACACATATGTTTCTTAATGAGGTAAAAAAATAGAATTCGTCCAAAATTGACATACAATGAGAACAAAGGGTTCAGAAAAAAAAACATTTTCTCACCCGGAGGTCTAGTTTTGGGCTGAAAAACTATTCTGGAATGGTCCCTATTTCCTTCAAAAGCACCCTTGATTCTGGATTTTTACAATAAAAGTCGTAAAATTGGGTGAAAAATGTCTTTCACATAAAAATGTCACCCTCAAATTATAAAATTTATTCATTTTCATTTCTAAATTCAGATTTTTCCCCTAAAAGCGTCGCATTTGTCTCCCTCAAAATTGGTTTTTTTGCCATAGGAACCTGTTCTTAATGGTAACCACGCATTTCCTGATTTCAGACAAATCGGAGACTATGACTTTGAGGAAACAAAAAAAAAACAATATTTCCTTTTTTAGGCCATGACAATTTCCATGAATATTCGATTTGTTTTTCAGGTCTTGTTAAATCACTTGAGCGAAAAGTACATTATATGGTAACTTTGTGTACTTTCATTCTTCTCTTATTCAACATACACATACATATTGACAGACTTCTATTGAATCCTCCCTAATTTCTTATATTATCAGTGTTTCGTTACGAAACCAACCCTTTTTGATTTTTTGAACTCGAGATTATCCACTTCTTATCATGAAAATGAATTAGAGATCATTAAAACGTACTTGTAAAGGATGACAGACTGCGCAGTATCGATCAATGGAAAATGCCACCAAGATGAAGGTACTGAAGATTTTACCAATGTGCTCAAGAAGTCTGAACAGTTTGCAAGCGAAGGTGTCGAACATCCAGAAACCGAGAATCTGAAAGAATGAACTCAATGAACTTTTTCTGTGTATTCTGTTTTTCTGTTTACCTGATCAATTATTGTCATTGGTATTGGTAGCATTGAGAGAAAGTCAACAATACTCAAAATGCAAATGTATGTTAATGTAGTATTATGTCTGGATCTGAAAGAGATGCATGGCTTCCACGTGTTTTTATAATAATGACGCATCCAAGTTTAGTGAAGACTATCAATGTTTTTAAGGAAAACATAATTTATGTGAGATTTTTGTTTCTTCGACAAAAAACATATCTTATTCGAAAAATATATGATTCGGAGAACATTTACTGGAAGTTCGATGAGTTGCGAGTTTTACCAAACAAAACTCTGATTCAATTTTAATAAAATGTTACCCATTTTTTAAAAAATAGAACATGTTTCCTAACATCAATTGAATTTTCTAATTAAAAATAGATATCTAAAAAATCTTAATAGAAATTCTATGTAATTTTCTGTTGTTTTTTAATGTGAGAAACTTTTGTTGAAAAATGCAAAGTCTACCAACTAACACGTTTCCAACTGTACTACTTTGTTTTTAGATCTTTGTTCTCTATTCCTTACCGTACATTTCTGGTTCTATTTCTGTTTTATTTTCATATTAAACTCATTTCCCTAAGGTATACTATATAGCTCTATTTTCATCTATTTTTCATGAAAAGTACAAACTTGAAGACAGGTAAACAATTAACTTGACTATTTTTTCTATTTTCGAATTGATAAATTAGTTTTCGCCCCCGCACTTTTAGTGAAAACCTGAATATTTTTAGAAACCCTGCAATTATTTTTTTTGGGTTCTACAAATGATTTGTTATGTCTCCCAATTCAACCAGCTCATAATGATATGTGTGAAAATCTGATACCTCATGATTAATGTCGTGTTTTGTTCAAGTTAATCAAAGAAATAAGATGAACGCATCAATGATATCAACTCAATTAGAAAATATTCATGCACATATGATTCATCAACTTACCTGTAGTCTTGGCCTTTGACATGGTGCACGACTGCCAAGATTGCTGCATTTCCACATGTTCCAAACATAAATAGCAAAGCATAAAACCCGGCAATAAGCATGAGCGAGGAGTTGTCATGATTTGACAACGGAAGAACATATGTGACTGTGAACTGGAAAATTAATATTCAAAATTGAACTTGGGTATAATTTTCTTTTTCTTACATTTTCATAAATTGTTCCTCGTAGATTATCTGCCCGCTGATGATCCATTAGTCTAGAGTCATCCAACCTAAAAAAGTTGAAAATCTTTTTTTTCAATGAAATCATTTTGATTTTTTAAAAGAAAGAGTAATTACACATACAAACCTTATTCTACTCAAATCTGGCATAACATATAGACCCGGTTGATAGAACATTAGTTTTTAGGTGAACTACCAAAGTTATATGTAGCTGCTTGAATTTTGTGTACTAATGAAAACGCGATTTCCAGATGGGCGGGGAATATTTCCTCTTTTATTTTTTCCTTTCTTTTTTTTGGCTCAACGAAGGAAATGAAAAGAGGAGGATGAACGAAAATGGAATCAGAATAATGAGATAATAATTTTTCTCCGAAGAGGTATATAGTTCGATTACAAAAAAATGATGATGATCATCAATTTTTATTTGACATTATTATTTTTTTTTCTGCTTGAAAACTAATAAAAGATTCCGAAAAAAAAATGGGAGATGTGGGCGGAGAGAGAAGTACCGTAGTTTCTATGGAATAAGGAAGTGTTTTAGGTCTGGATGAATGGGTGGATGAATTAAAATTTTGAAACGAGGAACAAAAAAATGGAGTGCAAAATATTTTTTTTAGTCAGAAAAAAAGAGAAAACACTCAAAAAACCACCACTGTGTTTTTAGCAGTTATTTTTCCAGACCAATTTGCGAAAAAAATCCGTTGAGAATTTTGCTAATTTCAGAGTGCTCTTGTGAACTGCGACTAAATTGATCGACCCCCGTATTTGAACTGATCAAAGAGCTATTCGAATTTTATAGTAAAAATCAAATAGCTTTTTTAATGAAACGCCTTCTGGTATTCAAACCGAAGGTGATATTTTTTGACCAAACTTGATGAAACTTTTCTCTTTTTTTCATGTTGAAAAAATGTAGTTAAATTAATTAGGCTACAATGTTTCGGGTAATACAAAAGGCCTGAAATTAAATGGAACGAAAGTCTGCTAAATAAACAAATCGAAAAAATCAAAACCTGCAAGGTTGACTACAAAAAAGATAAGCTAGAGCTTAGAAAAAGAAAGATTTTTTTTTTCGCAAGAGAAACCTGTCTATGTCTCAAATAATGTTGTGTTTTTTTTTAAAGTAAATTTTTGAAGTGTTGTACAATTGAACTATAATGTCATGTTTTCATTTCAATAATAAATGGAGAATCAAAAAAATGGGAAAAACGGATTCAAAAATTTTCTAAATGGAAATGTGGGTTTTGATTGAGGGCTAGAATTATTTATAGCGTTCGACCAAGCATTGGAAAATAATTATTTTTCCATTTTTTATGTATAATGATCAGTTTTAAAGTCATTTAAATTTTTTTCTTTCTATATCATTTGAGTTTGAAATTGAAAATAATCTATGAACCAAATGATTTCATTTAACTCCCTAAGCAAAAAAAAATGATGACGATGATAACAAACTTCAATTCATTTTCTGAAAATGCACTTGATTGATTATTATGAAAAGACAAATTGTTATTTTTCAAATAAAAAAAATGAAATAAAAATGAATGAGGATGATCTCGAATATTTCATCCGCTTGAAGTTTGTTGTGAAGAGCAACGAATGGCTCGAATCAAATTTATTTTTAGAGGAAAAAACCAAAAGAGCTCACTTTATTATTAGTTCTGCCACGGACATTTTTTTTTCGAACAAGTCCTACAAAAAATGACGTTTTTTATTCTCCGATATGTGATTTATTTTCAAAAAGGAAATTAACTATATACTCGAAAACGAGATTCGTTTCCGGCTCTTCACCGCCCAATATCTCGAAAAAGACGATCGAAACGAGAAAAAAATTGTGTATACACATACATAAGCCGTTCCTGGTTCAACTGATCATTCTCGACATTAGAAAGGAAATTTCATAAGTTCTTTAAAAATACGGTATAACCTCAATGAAAAACAAAACACTGAAAAAAAAAAGCTAGAGACAAAAGTCTGCGTGGGCGTTTTAATTTTTGAGGGGTTCCAGTTTTCCAGAATCTAATATAGTTTCGGGATTTCACTCTGTGAATGGGACACCTACACACTGTTTTGCTGAGTTAAACATATTGTTATCTTTTTTTGTGTTCATTCAAAAAATAAATATTTTTTGATTCTGAAATTATCCTGAAATGTTGCATATACTTCAGGGAAGACGATATAATTACGATCATAGTTTACAAGAAAAAAAATTGATAATAAATTTAACTAACTAGTAACTACCTCGTGGTCACAATAATATTTTATGAAAATTGCAAAACTAGAAAAAATATTTTGTATTCTGATATAAGAATCGGGTTTTGTATTGTCAATAGAAATTTTCATGCTAGAAAATAGAAAACTCAATGAGCCAGTGGTAGAACACTGAATATTTTAAAAAAAATTTTAAAAACTTTTTGAAAGTTTTAAGAAAATTCAACTCAGTTGAAGAGAATGTGCAAGCAACAAAAAAAAACAAGTAAATCTTAACGCCACATTGATTTACTGTTTCATTGTTCATTGTTCAAAAACAAAAACCAAAAACGAGGAAAAAATCAGAATAATGAATTTCTTGTGAAAATTGCATCTGCTTCAATGTAGAGTGTTTCTGAAGTGAGATTAACTCTCAAAAAAGACAAAAAGAACATCTGTGTGTTTCAAACAAAAATGAAATTAGCATCGGATTGGTTTCGAAATGCTACGTAAAAGCAACGAAAAAAAAGAAGGTATTGTTGTTTTTTGACTCAGCCACTATTTAAAATTCTACTATTCCAATTGCAGCAAAAATGACAAAAATTAGAAATCGAAATAAATATACTTCAGAATTTTAATTTTTTTGGTTTTTGATTGTTCATCTGTTTTTGTTATTGGGTTTTTCTTTTTTTTTTGAGAGGTTATTGAGAGGGTTGAAGAAGAAAACAAGTAACAAAATGATCTTAAAAAGAATGTTGAAAACACACAGTTTTATTTGATGATAGGGAATTTTGCACTTTTTCTCGGATTAAAAGTGTATGTTTGGATTGTTTTAGATTTAAAATAAAATCAAAAAACATGTTCTATTTTCTAAACAAAATTTTATGTCGAAACTAATAAGTGACTAAAAACTGACAGGTGCAAATGATTGGTGGGTAGAGGTGTGTTCAATTTTGCTTTGTTAAAGGTTAGTCTACCGAAGAATATTTTGGAGGAAGATTAAATTAAAGAAAAGAGGAAGCGAAAGAAGAAAGAAAGTACAATAGAAAATGAAATGAAAATAATTTGTCGCATCAACAAAGAGTACGGAGCTGTAAAATAAATGGAAGGCGATGGTAGAATATTAACAACTCGCATTAAAGTATAGTGCTGTGCTAAAAGCTTTTAGATGAGGGAGATGAGTGAAATAAAACTCGTTTACAGTAATTCATTTTTTGAAAAAAGAAAGTGGGAAAAGACATACAACATTAATTTGTTTCTTTGAAAAAAGCTGTGTCTGTCAATAGAAATACCCCGGATTCACCTTTTAGGACTTGGCAAAACATTGTAGTTGTTGAGAAAAATCAACGAGACCAAAGCAGTTTCTACTGGGAACCTGTAGCGTGTTTTGGAGTGATTTTTTTGTGAAATGTGTCTCGAACTTTTGTGCAGGTTGGATAAAGATATTTTTTAAACGCCGTGGGAACCATTTGCAAATTGGGCCTAGAGTACAATATATAGGAAGTTTTGTCATTTTAATTGACTGGATAACACGAGATCAATTTGAAAATGTTGATAGTTTAAAAGATTTTCTGACTCTTCGAAAAAATCAAACTGACAATTATCTTTGCAAATATCTCAATTATTCAAAAAGTTAAACTATATTGTTTCATAAAAAACCAACTGTATTCTCGCAAAAAATGAAAAGGTTGAAATTATTTGATTCTTCAGCGATGAACCCTAATGATCTGAGTATATTTCGGGCCAAAAAAAATTTGAAAATTGAAAACGTCTCTATACAATACGGTGAATGTTGAATGAAAAACATGAATGGTAGCTAGACAATCGTTATTCTACGCTTTACAAGAAAGTGCATATCGCAACAGGAATGTGAATCTGAACCTATCAAATTTCTCGACAACAAAAAACATTGGAAATTGAATAACATAGAGAATTTAATTTTTTTCAGATCGTTTTACAGAATAAAAAAATTCATTTGGACTGATGGTGTAGACATCATTAAATGAGGATGTTAAATATTCATTTAATTACCAATTTCCTTTATTGAATCATTTCTAATTGCATATCCACATGCTCAACAAAATGGGAGCTCATCAAAATTCCAATTTTTGTTTCATCATCATCAAAATAATAATAAGATAAGAATAAGATTGAAAGATATTTTTGTTTCCTCTTATTAATCGAATATGCAAGAAAAAATGTGACTCAAAGAATTTTTTTTTGAAAAAAACAAACAAACATAGTTTCATTGTTTTCTATTATTCATTTTTTATTTTCGATTTTTTTCCAGTAAAGAAAAAAAATGAGAAATGAACAGAATGAAAGAAGAAAAATAATTAGTAGACCCGAACCAAATTTAAAATGTGAGAAACTTTTTTCTCCCTTCAAAAAAAATAAGACTCTTGCTGCATAAAAAAACAGTGAATAGTGGGTGATAATTAGTTCACGAGACAGAGGAAAAAGTTGAAGTGGCGCACAATTGTTATTACTTTGAACCGAGTTAATTTTTTTGTACTATAGGGTTATTGATCATTAATGCAACGAGTTTTTTTTTTTGCCTTTGTGGAAATATTGTGCAAACTTCATATGAAACTCATAAATCATTCATAAAATAGTTGGACCATATTTTCTTCGAAACATTAAACATTCTCAAGAAACTTTGACTTTTTCTATTAGAAAATATTAACAATTTGAGTAGCTTGGTGGGAAATTATTCGAGAAAAGAAAAATGGAAGGGAAATAAAATTTATATCAGATAAAATCAAACCTCTGATAAATCATGACCAGTCTACTTGTAATTAAACTAGATCTGAATATCTTAGCTTCCATAGAAAAAAAGTTTTTCAAAAATCGCACGTTTTCTACTTCGAATTTTAACTTCATAAAAACTGGAAGAAAAATCTGAAATTTTGAAGCGAAAGCTTAATTTTTATACAAAAAAATATCATCCCCTGTTTATAACACAGTGTCTAATCTTATACAGCATGTCAAAAAAACAAAAGAAATTCTTCATATTTTATGAATGAGCTCAAGAATTAAAATCAGGCAGGCTCCGATGAGCGAACATCGCAGAATTGCATATCAAAAACCATATTATTTCCTGCTTCAGCATTATGTTTTTTCAGATGAAAAAAAATGAAATGGATAGTCTAAAAAAAGTATTTTGATCCGCTTAGGTCTGACAAATTCTACAATGATTTGCGCCCAAATAACAATGTTTGATTTTGAAAACAAATGTAACTATGATTCAGCATGTATTGAAAAACCTTTCTATTGAATAACTACTTTGAAACTGCAAGAAAGTTCAAGTAGATAATCAACTAAAGAAGAAGTGAATATAGAGTGAAAACGACCTAATCACAAGAGAACTTGATATTTTTTGCTGCATTTAACGAGTATATTTTTACTGTTCTGAGTTGAGGCTACAATCACTGTTCTTCTGAAATCCTTCCAATCGATGAAAATGATTGTTTGTCTATTTGTAATTTTTTCTCATTACTTTTTTCTGCATGAAAATTGCAATGGCGTCACCTCATGAAGAAATAGAAATTGAAGAATTGAAAGTTATGAATGAATGAATGAATGCTCTGCTAATTTGAGTATTCCTTGCAGTTTTCAACAGTGAACTAATAACAATAACATTTTCCTTTCCGTGCGATTTGTGTCTTTTGTGTTACATACATCCATAAAAATTGCTTTCATAACTTCTGACGACTTTGAGAGGGATCTATGAAACAAAAAAGCGAGTAAAGAAAAATGTGTTTCCAATAAATGATAAATGAAGATTTTCAAAATGGCTCAAACGTTGAGAATTTTCAATTCATTAACACACATTCGGAATGAGAGAAATCAGATTCATATAAAATTGATAATAGTTGAGAAAAAATTCGTGTCAAAACCCTGAGCCCTAATGTTACTTTATTATGGAGAACTATGATGCCATAGAAAATAAAACCTGGAAAATTTGTTTTTCAAATGCCAAGGTAATAAAAAGCCAAAAGTTCAACACTTTTAAATTTTTTCATGTGTATTTTATGCAACGTTTTTGTTAAAAACATATGTTGAAGATGTGTAATTTGAAACATAAATTGGAAAAAGAACATTTCCTACAAACATATTTACATTAATCTATCAAATTTTAGTTTCTCTTTTTTATTTATTTACTTTATTTGAAATTCAATACCCTGTTAACTACCAAAAAATAAATCAAAACAAGCCTAAAAGTTTTGCGTTAGTTAGTCAAAAGGTCGGAAACAAAACAACATAGGAGAAAGAAAAAGGAAAATAAGCAATTTGATTCCTGTTATTTTTTTCTGTCCGCTAAATTTTGAATTTATTATCCCAGGCAAACATGAAAAAATATGGAACAAAACAAGATGAGAATGGATAAACAAAGTTTTTTTTTTCCATTACCATACACAACTACTATTACTACTACTACTACTACTACTACCTCTCCTCGTTGTAG
Organism: Caenorhabditis sp. 38 MB-2015; assembly: GCA_900536415.3. NCBI lineage: Eukaryota > Metazoa > Nematoda > Chromadorea > Rhabditida > Rhabditidae > Caenorhabditis > Caenorhabditis quiockensis. Next base: position 139,039 of record LR551905.1, read on the forward strand.
TAGCTGTTGTGGTATCAGTTTTCAGACAAGAATCATTGGGTGAAAATGAAAAAATAGAAAATAGCTGCTACTAGTGAAAAACATGGAAATGAATGAATTGAAAGAGGTGCAAACACATCTTCATATATTTTTCTTATAATCTTCGCAAAACATGTTCTTTTTGTGTTACCGATATTGCATATCAAACATGAGTAAACAAAATAACATGAGTAAGGAATTATTGCTGTTTGGGTTTAATACATATTGCAAATCTTTGATGACATAGAAGATTTTGAGATTACTTATTTACAAAATCGAAAATATATCTGGATTTAAAGTGTATTTAATATTCATTCCGTATGGGGGACGAAAATGTTCTTCAATCTTCGCTTGCATTTTGAGCATTTTGGACATTTTTTGATTAATGTAAATATGAAAGTACTTCCCTGAGCTTTGCGACAACTTTTTCTACTACATGACTAAAGATTGAAAACGAAGATTGAAGAAAAAACAACTGTGAGAACTCCAGAAAATCAATACTATAATAATAATTTCTAATGGTTTGATTTCAAAACATAACAAAAATGTATTATAGAAAATTACGGAAATTTCCCTGGAATAACTCTGACATTAACAGTTCCTCGAAAATATATAAACCAATCATTTAGTGTAGTTAGTTTTGAGAGCAAAAAATAATTTCGGGGAAAAGGAAAAAATAGGGAACAAAATTGAATAACTATCAGATCAACAACCCATTCTATTAAAAAAAAACATCATTTGATTTTTGTTTGTCTTATTTTATAATTTTGTATTTTGAAATAGAATAAAACGTTCATGAGAATAATTCTTTAAAAAATATATACTTTGGAGATTGAAAGGTGATTCGTGAACCTCCTGAATCTTGAACGTACATTTACTTATTTATGTGTTGTCCTGTTATAACAAATAAAGAAAGACAAATAGGAGGGAAACCAAAGCAAAAAAAATTGAAGAGTTCATTTCAGAAAAGATAACGATTGAAAGTGTTATTGTCATGTTTTGAAAATTTATACATCACGTGTGTTCATACAATGAAACTACCCACGTGTTTTAATCATATAAATATCATCCATACGTGAAATTGCTAAAAATAAAATTCAGAACTGCTTTTATAGTAGAAAAGTTTTGGTCAACAATTTGCAACAAAATGCTTTGGTATAATATTACAAAGTCCATAATTCTTTCTGAATGACTTTTTTCATATGACTTTATCCCGAAGAGAGCAGAATTTCTCAAAGATGATTCATATTGGAAAGATTATACCAAATGGTGACTTTTGCTAAATTTTAAAAGTGTTCATAAGAAAGAAAAGTTCAGGGTTATTAATTATAAATTACAACATATGTGATATAAAATTGAAATTATATTTTCTTATAACTGTCCTCGATAAAAAAACACATTTGAAAACCGAAGAAATTTAATTATCTGATGCAGCAAAACCACATAGTTAAACTACATAAACATGTTCCACTTTCTGAGTCTACGAAACTCGAAAAAATACCACAAGTTGAAAGAAACCCCATAACTTTTTTTCATAATTGAGGATTCCCGAAAAAATAGTATCCAAGAGAACAAGGGACCATTTTCAAGCAATAGATATCCAAATTCAACGACCTGTTTTACTAGTTAGCTTCAAAAAGCAGAAATCATGTTCACACGATAAAAATGTTTCAAAATGTATTTTATTTACCCCTCAGTTTTTGGTTAGGTATGCTATATTGACTTATAATCACATAATGCAGAAACTGAGTACATTTTACGTATCCGAAGTAGTACTAGTTGACCACGGAATGTCAACTCTAAAAAATATCTTTTTAAACTCACTGGTATATTGAGAACATTGAACTAGGAAATGCGAATACTTGCAGGCTCACGTGGGTGAAAATCGTGCTTTTAGCTTGTTCTGTGAAAGCCCTTCATTATTTATTCATAGTCCTTTTTCAGTCATACAATGAACAAGCTGTGAGGAACCCGCCTATATGAACTTCCGGAACTTGAATATTATATAATCCTGAACAAAATTTTTAACAGAGAAAACAATCCAAATATTTTGTAAGGCAGATAAATTCCTCATGTCTGATTCCTTGAAAATTTCAAATTGAAATTTGAAAGTTCAATGTCTTTTGTTCTTTCCATTCAATTATGTTATCTTGTTTGTCATAAATGTCGGTTTTAACCTTCGAACACAGTGTCAAAAGGGAGTAAAAAGAATGTTATTAGTTTTTGAGACGGCGAATCGTTTTTATTTTACATTGTGCAAAACTAATGTGACTGATAACACTCAAATAGTATGTGAAAATAAGAAGAAGAGACAGAAATACCTCACAAACACCACTACACATACTATCAATTTTGGCATGCCATTTTCTACGCTTTATCAATTTTAGTCCGCTTTTAATTTCCTCTCAATATTAAGCGTTTTTTTTTTGGGAATGTGTGAGTGTGAGAACTTTTCGCTGATAAAACAGTGTCATTTTCATCATTTTTCCACACGTTTCCTACTTTTCATTTTTTTTTTCTTCCAAATAGTAACTGCCCTATATGAATATTTTTCAGGATGATAACCAATGTTCCAATCCCGCTTGATTCGAAAGCAGCATTCAATTGCTTGGGTCGCCTTGAGACTAGATCATTTGAAGAGAAACGAGAATTAGTTTACCTTAATGACAAGTTTATAGATTTGATTGAAAATGTGAGTTGAAAAAAATATTTTTGTATAATTATATTGTATTCATTTAGGTTCACTTCTTAGAAGCCGAGAATCAAGTTTTGTTGCATGATCGCAATCTACTCAAAACTGGAATTGAAGGAGACAATTCTGGAATCAATCATATTTTTGAAGTTGAATTGTCTGTAAGTTACGGGGTTCCAGAACTGATTTAGATTTTTTAGAGAACTTCCGGCTAGGAAATCTATTCATTAATGTTTCAAATTTCTGTTGAAATTTTCTATAGAAGGAATTTCTAAATCATTTTAGATGAGACCAAAACCTACAAATCAACGTGTAAAGTCAACGTTTAGTATTCATCACAAGCTGTGATAATTTCTGTGTTCTACATGTTTTTATAGTCTGTGTTCTTAGGGTTCCACCAGATGACTCAGAGTACAAAAAATACTAGAGAATTTTTATCACCGGAAAAACCTGAATCAGTTTTTTGTTAGGTTGTATCACTCTTATCAAAATTGCTAAACACTGCAACTGATTACTTGAAAGGAAAAAACATACGTTCTGAACTTTCAAGATTTGTTGCACTAATAGAAAATTAGCAAAGTGTTCAACAAGGTGCTTTGTTGTTATGTCTTTAAAGCATAAATACCCAGCCCAAGACTATGTTGACTCGATAATAGCGTTGTGACAGATCACCAAACTCTTCGGAGAAAATGTGACAAAACTTCATTTTCATATAAACCTCTAAAGAACCTGCAAAAAAATAACATCATTCCTTCGATAAGTGTTTTCTTGATAATGTTTTAGTTTACAATGACTACTAAAAATAAGAATCATTTGCACTCACTCGTATAGTTTTATGACCGCACAAATTTTTAGTAGATAATTATCAACCCGCATAAAATGTTGTTTTTCTCCGTACACAATGAAACGTATTTCTGATAAAAATGATACGATCTATTTGCATAAGCGAGATAGCCATAGACATATGATAAATTATAAAAAAGTACTTTTCAGAACATCCAATTGCTCGTCGAAGAGAAATATCGAAGCCGTGAGCATTTTGAGAATGAAGCATCTCTTCTAGATACCCAGGTATAACACTTATAATTTCAGGTGTATTTCTATTTTTATTAATTTTAAAGGTTCACGATGCTTACCAACGACTTCAATCTCTGAACACATCAAACTTTGGAGTTCCTCATGATGTTGATGATGAGCTCCGAAGATTGTCAGAGATTCAAGCAGAAAATGCATATATTCTCCAAAAAATTCGATACATGGAAGACAAGAATAAGAAGGCTAGAGGAGGTCTTGGTGGAATTCAAGATACCATCAATTTGATGAGACTTGTAAGATTTTTCTTGATTGTTTTGGTTGTGTATGTGTATTAATTTTTTAGAGAAAAGATCAAGCAGAAAGTTTGAAACATGAATTCGCAAATCGTAGAAACGATCTGATTAATAGTATCCACAACATGGAAGCTGAAAACAAATCGGTATAGTTTTCCAAGATGAAAACATTAAAAATTATAAGATGTTTCAGATTATCATGAATGAGCACAAATACTTCATTCGAGATCGTAAAGTTGACCAAAACGCATTCCGAAGTCAATTCCGTTCAGAAATTGATGCAATTCGTCAAAACTACGAGACCCTTCGTATCAAATCGAAAGAAGAAATCAACATCCGACTCCAACAACGCATTCGTGATCTTCAAAATCAAGTACCAGACTACAAACATATTATTATGATTGAGTTGAGACAAGTTCGCGAGAGCATCAGAGTTATTCAAGCTCAAATTTCTGACACTGAATTGAAGGTATTCACTGAAACCGAAAGAATATCGAATGTTAAGGCTATTTTTTCAGAACACATTGGTGCAAAACTTGATTGATAATTTGCGCAGTGAATCTGTTGAAAACAACAAGTTCTTCGAGATCAGTTTAGCTGAACGTGACGCAGAGACCGAACGTCTGAAAACGCAATGTACCCAACTTGCGGTGGAGATGGAAAAACTTTGCGATCAACAAATTGTTAGTTTGTTAGGAAATATGATAACATGTAGTTTACTTTTTTCCCTTTGGCAATGCTTTTGTTTTGGAAATTACAGTGTATCTAAAATACGCCGTATTTGTTTCATAGTCAGTCAAATTTCGAGAAAAAAGAAAGGAAAAAAATAATTTTTTTGGTGTTTTATGTTTGAACCTTTGTTGAGATTATCAATAACAATAGTCCGAACGAATGTTTGTTTTTACTCTGACTGATAAGACGTCTAGTCCGCGTGCCAAAAACTATCAAGTTGTTTTTAATAAGGGATCTTGAGAACTGACTTTTTAAGAGACAGTATTTTTCCAGAACCTCACCGCTGAAATCGCCAAATATCGTCAGTTACTTGATGGATTTGGAAGTGTGAACACGATTACTTTGGCACCTGTTACTATTCCACAACGTTCAACTACTTTTTCTTCTTCGACAACTTATGAGGAAGCTAGATCATCAACCGGAACAGTTGTTCACCAAAGAGATATCACCCTAGTTCCTCCTGCTGTAATCAATATTCCTGGCAAATCGTATGACGCTCATCAAAAAGATCAATCAACCTATTCTACTCAACGAGTCATAACTCCATTGCCATCTTTACCACTATCGGTTCCATATGTTCCATCACCCGTTTCATCTGGTAATCTCCACAAAACCAACGTAGATACTCATGTTGAAATCACTACTCAACCAACTGTTCATCAAAGAACTTCTCTCTACGATCGTTATCAGACTAATCTCCCTTCACCGGGAACAAGATCAATGTCCTATTACTCTAGCAGAAGAGAAACTGGTACTTATGAGCAATCAAGACAACAATCTTTGCCACCAGCAAGAACACCGATTGTTGAACGAGTCACCACTCCAGTATTCGTTCCAGCACCGATTCCAGCTTCTACCCCAGTTCGTGTACCGACACCTGTTTATGAAACAACTGGAACAGTAGTTTATAAATCAGAAACTGGCAGATCAACATCTTCAGCAAGATATGAAACAATTGAACCAAGAAGGGAATATACACCTCTTCCAACTATTCCGGTGACAACTCGAAATAATTCAAATACCGAATATTCGACAGGATATGAACATAATCGTCATCATGATGATCATGATCAACATTCGAACTATGTTTCTCAACAACAGATTCATCAACAACAACAACATCAATCACAACATCATGCTGATCATTCAAGATTCGCAAGCACTGTTGAAAATGTCTACATCCATGATCGTACTTCGCCTGCACTTCATCGTGAAAATGTTGGGCTCTCTTTTACCAAAGGTTTGTAGCAACGAGAAAAAATTCCACACATTATCATTTTTAAAAAGCTTTATGATGGTGTATCATAAAAAATTTCCTCGATACGGGTTTAATGCTATTGTTAATAGTGACATTTTTGACAGCTTACACTGATAACGCAACAACTTTTTGTTTTAGATGAAGAGAGCATCGATTTGGACAATGTTCAAAGATTCACCAGATGGTACAAGGGAAGAGTCAAGATTTCTGATGTGACACCAGATTACATTATTGTTGAGAATCGAAGTGCTAGAAAGCGTGCGAATATTGGAGGTTTCAAGTTGATTCATCAAACTGGTTTCAAGAGCGTATTCCTAGATTTTCCAACTAATCTCATCCTTGAACCCAAGGATAGCTTGAAGGTTATTAAATTTTTTTTTCGATGTTTTCACTTCAAATTTTCTAGATCTACGCCAGAAACTCAGTCCATCCACAAGGGTCACTTATTGTGGAAATTGATGAGTTTGATACCACCACTCTTTCTGATACATCACTCAGAAACCACTCGGATGAGGTAACTGTGTGATTCGAATAGAGATTCAAAAACATTTATGTTACAGGTAAAAACATGGTTCAAGTACGTGACAAACACCGAGCATGATCGCCAAGTTTAAACTTCGATGAACTTTTTTTTGTATTTCGCATTTAATCACGAATAATTACTATATAATAAATGTTTAACTTTCAAAACTGTTGAATATGATGAAATTAAAAGAGAAGTCTAGTGGTGAAAAGGATATAAGAAGCTATTTTCCAACTCAGGTCACTGAACTTATAATCAGTATTGAATAGCTGTAACCGGTGAAACAGCTCTACATTTTTTTTTGGTAAATTTCACACATTTTCGATGACAACTGAGCAGTTTCTGATACCCTATGTATTTTTAATGAACTATTTTTCAAGACTTTTGTGATTTGAGTGAACGAACACTGAAATACGTAGTTATTCGTTTCAAATCTGATTTTCGTAGATATTCTTTCTGGTGGCAAATATTGTTGTCTCAAGTGTTGAACTGGAATGGAGTGCTGGATTAAATGTGATTGCTAACTAATAATAGTAGATTCTTTATTTAGTTATCTAACTTAGCGTGTTTGTGGGATAGAACTGAATAATGAATTAATTTTGTTCAATACAAACAGATAACAACATCATTTTGTGTGATGAAAGCTAGAAACCCATTACATATAATTTGAAAATATTTCTCAGCAAAAAATAAAATCCATGTGTACTTATTTGACACCCATAATATCTATTCATAAAACTTGGCCAAAAACTACACTCTCGAGACAGTGAAATTCTAAACTTCACGTGGGTTTCTTCTCGTTAATATGTAAAGATGATGTTTAGAGTGTAACATGCAATGAATATGCATGTTAAAAATAATGCAAAAAATGATTTTTCATGATATCATAATTACTTTTTTATTTTCAAAAATGACGTATACTGTAGAAAGAGGGGTAACTTGATATCATGTTGACTTTTATCGGAAATTCCATAGGTTCAGTTTCTATTTTGGCTTTTATTTTTTTTTCTAATAAATTTTTTTTGAGAAAAAAATTAATTTTTTTGTTCTCCGGTGATAATTGGGTAAACTTTGGAAGTAAAATGATACCTACTTCGATGTACAAGCTGAAAAAGGCCTAAGATGTATCAAATTCATATGAAAGTGTCGGTTTACAACTATTATTAGTAGATATTTTTGGTCGGATTCACGTGAATTGGTTTTTTCTATGAATTATTCATCTATCCAATTTGCACTGTCCATTCCAATACATGACTAAGATCTACCATCTGTTCAACAAAAACGTCATCTGTTTCTCTCAGAAAACTCGAAAATGGGTTAAAATAAACAAATAACACGTTGGCAAATTAATTATTTTGTCTAGTTTTCATCTAACCCAAAAAAAAGTTGTTTTTCAACATCAAGGTTTTTTCGTCGAGTTCTTATTGAATTTCAGAGACGCAAAAATTACAACAGCTGAATAAATCTTGTTTGGGCTTTGCCCAAAAAGTTTTCTCTGGATCGCTCTTCTTTTTCATTTCCTGATTCAATTGTTTGGAAGCGGAATTAATTTTTTATTTGGTAACCTAGTGTTTTTCACTCGATGCTGTATTCTTTTTTGAATTTCAAAAAAAATGCTAGGGAAAGTTCTTTGTTTGAATCACAATCCGGAACATTTTGATGTTCCGAAAATTAAGATCATTTTCAGAATTGATAGGAATTGACTTACGATTCTTGCTCAATGTTCTATACAAAAAAATTTTAATTATCAACAAATGTCATAGTGTTCAACATCCTTTAATTAATTCAATTCAGTAAGGTTATATTCATTGTAGTGAAAAAAAAATCATATCACTTTTCAAGTCATAGCATAGAATGGTATTTTTTCCTGCTAAAATTCATACAAACATTTTATCAGAAAGTGAAGCTAGAAATTCATGTTTTTTCTCGAAATACTTAATTAACTTGTTTTTTTCTCATTATAACGATACATCAATATACCCAGAAATCACTTTACCACAGCCATTATTCAATTTTTTCAATCTATTACCTCCCCTTCGTGTGTTTATTAAATTCCGGAAATGAAATCAAAAAACAAAACGTTCTGCTTGTTTATCAAGTATTTAGGCTTGAATACATTTGTGCATTTCAAATTTTTTCTACCATTGACTTTTCAACATCTCCCTTAAGAAAAAGTGACCCAATTCCAGCAAAGTTGAAAACAATGCATTGTTCTTTTTCGCCTAAAATATTCAAAAAGTTGTTTTCGAAAATACATAAAAATAAGATTTTGTCTATTTGTCTTCATTATAACTCTGACTTCTGAAAATATTACTGAGAATAAGTCAATATTCAGAAAATATACATACATAACCTTATTATTTCAGTTACATCATTTTTTCTTTCTTTTTTCGCAACTTGTTAATTTTTGGCGACATAAGAAGCCATGTGATGAGTGAGTTCATAGGATTAGACGAAAAAATAAAAGAAAAAAGACTAGAAAAGCACTCATTTTTTGCCAACCCACACTTGATTCTTTTCTCTTTTTTTCACGCATTAATTGAAACAAACTCATAATGTTTTTTGCAGACAAAATCTGAAGAAATTAGAGAGAAGGAAAAAAGTACATGCTCTTCGACTTATTCTTGCGTGAGTCGTTTTTTTTTAGTTTTTCTGATGATCATGCAAAAGGTTCTCACGAGTTGGAGAAAAGGAAGTTATGAGTAACGTTCTCTAGATTTTTTCTATTAAAGTTTAATTAGGTCCTCTCCGTTTTTACAACTTTTTTTACGTTTTAAGGCATCAATTTTTTCCATTTTTTATCTTCCAGTGAGAAGGTTTTTTAGAAATTGAATTTTAACCATGATCTTGCTGAACCCATAATTTCCGGAACCTATTTTTCTTTTTTCAATAACAAAAAACATTTCATACGGTAGTAGTATTACTGAATCACGCTATCTTAAATCTAAAAATGGCTGAAAAACATGGGTTTTCGCGTGGTTGTAATGTCCTTTTTTATTCATTTTTATATAAATCTTTCTTGAAGCTAATAAAAATGATGAGAAATTGTGTCGAGTGTTGTTATTTTTTTTTTTGTCATGCATAAAAAGTCATATTGGTTTTTTTTCAGAATTAGTCTTGAGCAACTACCGTAGTTTTATTTAATGTTGCCCATTTTGAGTGCCGCCCACTCTTTGCTTTTGGTTTCTTGAAAAGAATGAATATTTTCTGAAGAAATAGATTTTATGTAATCCTATATTTAGAAGACGTTCAAGATTAGCAAGAACTCCGGCTTTACTTGTTACAAATATTCTAGATTTTTTGAATGTTTTCGTCATAATATTGAAAACATCACTTTTTTATATGTACCTCTTTTTATCATTTTTTGACAAAACGTTTGCTGTGAAAAATCTACAATTTTTTTTCAATTTTGATAGTCTCTGCAATCCAAAGTTAGAAAGAGAAGTGTTTTCTTAGGTCTGAAGGACCTCTTTCATGAGATTTGACACCAGAAGAAAAGAAAAATAGACCAACAATAAACAGGGAATTTTCTCATGTTTCCTATTGTGTTTTTGGTTTTCATGTTAGCAGCACGATAATAATATTATTTTTTTCAAGTAAACATTTGAAAGTTGTATTTTTTTCTAGACAAGAAAAAAAGTTTGCAAAAAATCAAAATTCAGGAACGTTTTGATTGATTGAAATTCAAAGCACGTTCCGCCTTCAGATTCAAAATTTTTGAATAGAAAGATTTTTTCACAAAAAATAAGGAAAAAAAAACACTTTTTTGTATTGAAACCTAAAAAAAGAAACGTCTGTTGAACTCTAATCTCTTCTTGTTCTTTAACAAATGTTTTTTGTGCATTTGCAATATGCTCTCAAGTTTTTTATTTGTTATGAAGTCAATTTTGCATTCTCGTGATCGAAAAATGTCAGAACCATTGTTTGTGAAAAAAATCGAACCACAAAAAAAAAGTTTTTCGCTTTCGCTTCTATATACTTTTCACATAAATCTATTTTTAAAAGAAAACAATTATTTTCATTCACTGCGTAAGTTTTTTCTTGCTTAGAAAGAAGAAAACAAAAATAAATATGTCCTGTTTGAAGAGTTCATTACATCGCCGTATTACTAGTTTTCATCCTCAAGGATTGAGCACATTCTATATCCAGTGCAATTATAATAGACATTTAGCTTCTATTTTTTCTTGGTTTAGATCTAAAGGAGCAAAGTTTTCCAACTTACTCAAACTCCAGCCAACTTAAGCCATAAATATTATTTCAAAGTAGAATGATCTTTTTTTTCGATCCGTCTAACCCTTCACAAGTTTTTTTTTACAATCTTTCGCACGATTTATATTTTTTGAAGAGTAAAATAAGTTGCACATAATTGAGTAAAAAACTCATTTTGTTCCTGTCAAGTATTCTTCAAAAATATGTTTAAATGAGGATTGAGAGTTTATACGAGAAAAAAAAGTTGCTTCTGACTATATGAAAAAGTGAAAATCACTGAAACGAAGCCTGTTTGACCCACATATATATTTGAATCCCTAAATTTGAATATATTCAGAAACTTCTTTGATGTTTTTCTCCAAAATATGGGAATACAACCAGAACAACTTTGCCGCGTAAATATGTTCTCTATGATGCATAAATTCGCAAAAAACATATTTTTTGAGTATTTTTTTTCAAACTCAATTTCAGAAGATATTTTCTATTTTATGAACGCTTGCATTTATGAATTGTTTGTTTTCAAAATGATATCATCATAAAACAAACTTTTTGACTTTTTTCAAGTATTTACAAAACAATTTCTAGAATATTAGAGTAAGCTAAGTAATTCAGTTCTACAATACCAGGGTACTATCAATTCAATACTCTGAATTTTGACGTTGACGCAATTATGCGTCAACAATTCAAACCGAATAAAAAACACACAGGGTGTTATTTTGATCCTTAGATTCTATGAAGTATTTTCATAATATTAAATTACGACAATTTAAGCTGAACACAACTAATCTTACGTTTAAAAGACCAAAAGTCAAATATATTTATATTGGAACGATTTCAAGCACATTCTTGAAATTCTAATTCCGTCCGAAATAATACTGAAACCTGAGTACCCTTCTTGAATTGTTCGATTATTGCGGATACTTGATGTGTTTCATCTTATTGCTTTTTTGTTCCCTCCTTCTTTCCATTTTTTCCATCTCTTCATTTCAGTATCCATTAACTGACCTTTTTTGTGCTCATTGAAAAAACATTGGCCACATATTTCCAGAGTTAGTTTGTTTTTTTTTTCTCTTCATATGTATATATGTATGTGCGTATATGTGTGAATGTGTGCTTCATTTAGCTTTCAAAAATAAGAGAGAAGGAATCCGTGTGTTTTTGTGGTCTTCGAGTGAAAAAAGAATAAATAATTACCTATCGGTCCTGCACATGGACTAGAAAATATATGTATTTGGAAACAACTAATTGGATTCGTCTCACCCAATATTTTGCTTTTGTTTTGGCAACATGTTTTTGAGCGCAGTTTTTTCTTGCATGTTGTTCATTATATTTTGTTTTATCATCATAATCTCCTGCACTCTGCACAAGGATTACTCACTCAGCGAATAAAATCTTCTACAGTGCGTCCAATAAAGATAGGACACCCCTCTTTTTTGAGGTTATTGAAAAAATGAGTGGCGATAGAAAAAATCTGTGAACGCCAATCGCTTTGGCATGTGAAAAAACGCCCGGGTGCCAATTTTGATGTCATTTGAAGATTCCGGTCTATGTTAGGCTAAAAAACATCAATTTTTGACCGCCCAATAAAGATAGGACACCCCCACCAAAATTTAGGTTCTGGCTATTTTCTGTCCCAGAAACTTATCCAAATACTTCAAAACGCCCTTTTAATTATATTTGAGAAGTTATGATAATTTTTTTTAACGTTTTCATCATTTTACTGATCCAATATCCTGTAATGTTGCATAAATGTTCGAGTTCTGTCAATAAAAATCAGATCGACTTCAGAAATTTTCTAAAAATAGTTTTTTGTGTTGGTTATTACTTTTTTAGAATGTTAGAAGGTATTCGGGCCAAAATCTTGAAAAATTCGAACATTTTTTGTAGAATTGAATCGAGTTTTCAAGCGTTTTCCGACGGGTTCAGCTGACTCTGCATGGCTTTCAGCCAAAAAATGTTGGGAACAGGTGTCAAATTATATCTTAATTGTGTTATTTGCTTTATTAGATGCACCAGGAAACTGGTTTGTCAAATACGACTGTAAAATAACCGATTTTTTCTGAGCTATAAGTCAATGAAATAAGATAACGCAATCTGGATATTCGTTTTTCTGATTTGAGGTTTGAAAGTTGTTCATTTTTCGAATGTGTTTGTTCTAGTGTTGAAAATCATCGAAAACGTGTTTTTCAGCGTTTTGAAACTTTACCGACTCGATTCAGCTACTTCAGATTTGTAATCATTATTTTCGGAACTGTCCCTATTTTTCTTAATTTGGTTATAACTGAAATGCTCTGAAACTTGAAAAGGGTTGGTTATTTCACAGTCGTATTTGACAAACCAGTTTCCTGATACATCTAATAAAGCAAATAACACAATTAAGATATAATTTGACACCTGTTCCCAACTATTTTTGGCTGAAAACCATGCAGAGTCAGCTGAACCCGTCGGAAAACGCTTGAAAACTCGATTCAATTCTACAAAAAATGTTCGAATTTTTCAAGATTTTGGCCCGAATACCTTCTAACATTCTAAAAAAGTAATTACCAACACAAAAAACTATTCTTAGAAAATTTCTGAAGTCGATCTGATTTTTATTGACAGAACTCGAACATTTATGCAACATTACAGGATATTGGATCAGTAAAATGATGAAAACGTTTAAAAAAATTATGATAACTTCTCAAATATAATTAAAAGGGCGTTTTGAAGTATTTG